>WBZZ01003297.1:32500-95000 GCA_019918135.1 Paulinella micropora
ATTATTATTATTATTATTATTATTATTATTATTATTATTATTATTATTATTATTATTATTATTATTATTATTATTATTATTATTATTATTATTATTATTATTATTATTATTATTATTATTATTATTATTATTATTATTATTATTATTATTATTATTATTATTATTGTTGGACACCGTGATAGCCCAGTTGTCAAGTTCTACCATCTGGGCCCTGTCGCCAGTTCGATTCCCGTCGGTGCCACCAGTATTTTCATTGAACATACCGGTCTATTTCTGGACCAGTATTTTCATTGAACATACCGGCCCGTCTGGAAGTGTTGGAACTGCCCTTGCGGGGGTGTCATTAGAGCTTATCGTCAATTCTTCGTACTCCCCTCACGGGTGAGACGATGGAGGCGCATGTGCAGAAATGCATCAGCCATTGACAGAGAAGCACTATTATTATTATTATTATTATTATTATTATTATTTTGACAGGATCAAAGGCCAATTGACTGATAAGTCTATTATTATTATTGTTATTATTGTTATTATTATTATTATTTCCTGATGATAAAAACTTAGTCACGCTTGTTTATCAGAGCTCCAGCCCAATCGCCTTACGGCGTTAAACTGTGATGCCAACTCAAAACCATTTGGTGGATGATGCTGGGGAGGAGGGTCGTTGGGCGCCTGTCGAAGATCTTAAAACTCCGCTATGCCGGTTGATAGCCCGTGGACCCAGCGGATACCAAATTGTTATGGGTGGGGTTTTGAGGTAGTTCTAGCAACCATGCTTGGTGTACGCACTTGCACATGCGGCAACGTTTTGCAAGAGGTTGTTGGGACTGCGGAATAACCTCGGCTTAGTGTAGTCTTGCCCTCAGGAGCTCCATCGGTGGCCCCTATAATCATTCGAGAGACTGACTAGGTGGGGATGGAGCACCTCGAACAAGGGCATGGAGGCTCATGTCCGGAAACGGATCGTGCCATCAGCTGCATCAGTATGCCTTAGAGGAAGTATATTATTATTATTTATTTATTATTATTATTATTATTATTATTATTATTATTATTATTATTATTATTATTATTATTATTATTATTATTATTATTATTATTATTATTATTATTATTATTATTATTATTATTATTATTATTATTATTGGACACCGTGATAGCCCAGTGGTCAAGTTCTACCATCTGGGCCCTGTCGCCAGTTCGATTCCCGTCGGTGCCACCAGTATTTTCATTGAACATACCGCTCCGTCTGGACCAGTATTTTCATTGAACATACCGGTCCGTCTGGAAGTGTTGGAACTGCCCTTGCGGGGGTGTCATTAGAGCTTATCGTCAAATCTTCGTACTCCCCTCACGGGTGAGACGATGGAGGCGCATGTGCAGAAATGCATCAGCCATTGACAGAGAAGCACTATTATTATTATTATTATTATTATTATTATTATTATTATTATTATTATTATTATTATTATTATTATTATTATTATTATGGACACCGTGATAGCCCAGTGGTCAAGTTCTACCATCTGGGCCCTGTCGCCAGTTCGATTCCCGTCGGTGCCACCAGTATTTTCATTGAACATACCGATCCGTCTGGACCAGTATTTTCATTGAACATACCGGCCCGTCTGGAAGTGTTGGAACTGCCCTTGCGGGGGTGTCATTAGAGCTTATCGTCAATTCTTCGTACTCCCCTCACGGGTGAGACGATGGAGGCGCATGTGCAGAAATGCATCAGCCATTGACAGAGAAGCACTATTATTATTATTATTATTATTATTATTATTATTTGGGGAGTACATAGGCCATCGGTCCTTTCCATGGGCTGATTGGTATAAAGCTCCTAGAGTAATGTTCTTTGCCGTCACTTCCTTTATTCCACCGATTGGTGTGGAGACTTTCCTTATGGAATGGAGGATTGGATGCACATGGCCTTTTGGCTCAGCAATTGGCAGGAGATACACTATTATTATTATTATTATTATTTTTGGGAGTACATAGGCCATCGGTCCCTTTCCATGGGCTGATTGGTATAAAGCTCCTAGAGTAATGTTCTATGCCGTCACACTTCCTTTATTCCACCGATTGGTGTGGAGACTTTCCTTATGGAATGGAGGACTGGATGCACATGGCCTTTTGGCTCAGCAATTGGCAGACGATACATACATATTATTATTATTTATTTATTTATTTATTTACTTATTTATTTGTTTGTTTGTTTGTTTGTTTATTTATTTATTTATTTATTTATTTATTTATTTACTTATTTATTTATTATGTAGGTGAACAACACTGTGCAGACCCTCTATCTCGATGGCAACAAAATCGGACCCGATGGCGCAAAAGCTATCGGCAAAGCGTTGGAGGTACCTTAAGCATATTGGCGATCGCAGCAGCACCTTCAGGGCCAATATCGTTCTCTGATATGTCCAACGTTTGCAGTTTGCATTCCTTGTTTTCCTGTCAAACAAATATGTCACTCTCGTTTATGCTACCGCGGCTAGCACTAAATAAATGCTGCTGGTGTTTGAATGCAGGTCAATTCGAGCCTCACTCAACTCTCGCTCTGGAACAACAAGATCGGCAATGCTGGAGCTATTGCTATCGGCAAGGGTTTGGAGGTCTGACCTTGAGTGCTTCCGCGATATGCTCTGCGCCTTGCGCTTTAATATCGTTCCATCTTATGTCTAGCATTTGAAGCGTTTTATTGACCTATTTTTCAGCACACCAAAGAAATATAATGCTACCGGTAGCTGCACCCCTCCCAACCACGCCACCTGAAATTTCCGGTGCATGTGCTACCTGTCAGAACCCACACATGTCGAAGTTCTATTTATCACACAAATAAAATCAGATGTCAGGGTTCTGACAACGACCACCGGTGCCAGTGACAAAGGGGTGGCTGGTGGCACCTGCCAGAGGAGTGGCCAGGTGGCACCGCTCAGGGGGCAAAAGAATGCAAGATAACAAAAACTAGATTTTTGGTATGCTTCCAGGGAGTTCTCTAGTAAATAGCTACATATTTAGATAGCCCGCATCGAGAGAAATCTAACGCAGCAAAATTTATGTAAAATATTCATGATTAGCCTAGATAGACGCTTGCAAAGTTTTAGGAAGAAAAAGTCTTGATTTTTCCTGTGGGCGGTGGGCGGTGGCGAGGAGGGTGGCAAAAATGAAATAGCCAAAAATCGTAAGTGGAAAAAATAGACCCGCCGTGTAAGTGTGACGTGGCGTGAGCCCAGACTATTTTTGGCGTCAGAACCTGAGTTCAGCTGAACTTGGGAAGTGGTTATCTGACAAGAATAGAACCCTTGATGTTTGTGAGCATGTTTTGCAGGTTTATGGTGCTGTATGTATATATATCCTGAAAGGTTGCGTTGAGACTAGCATGAATCACTTACGCACATACATTTATAGTCTAGATTAGCTGCAAACTATCACTTGGAAAAATAGGGTCGTCCCCATTTTTCCTTGATTTTGACAAAGTCTTTGGACGGCGCCCAGAGGGTTCCCATAAGGTTTGAATATAGAATTAGATAGCCCGCATCAAGGGGAATCTACTGGAATAAACAGCTCGCAAAAATCTTTAGTATTTGTGTTACAAACAGTCACTTGGCAAAATGGGGTCGGCCCCATTTTTCCGTGACTTTGATTAAGTTTTTGGACTGCGCCCCGATGGCTCCCATAAGGTTTGAATATAGAATAAGATAGCCTGCATCAAGGGAAATCTACTTGAACAAACAGCTCGCAAAAATCTTGAGTATTGGTTACAAACTATCACTTGGAAAAATGTGGTCGGCCCCATTTTTCCGTGACTTTGACCAAGTCTTTGGACTGCGCCCAGAATGTTCCCATAAAGTTTGAATATATAATTAGATAGCAAGCATCAAGGGGAATCTACTGGAACAAACAGCTCGCAAAAATCTCGAGTATTGGTTACAAACTGTCACTTGGAAAAATGTGGTCAGTTCTATTCTTCCGTGACTTTGACTAAGTTTTTGGGCGGCTCCCAGATGCTCACATAAAATTTGAGGGTAGATTTAGATAGCCTGCATCAAGGGAAATCTACTGGAACAAACCGCTTGCAAAAATACTCAACATTAGCAGAGATAAACTCTTGAGAAGTTGGATGTTTTCACTGTGTAGGTACATGATATTGCTGTACGTTGCGTACGGTGCGATCGACCGAGCGAGCGGCAAGGACGACTGCCTCGGTGGCAGCGGACCAAGACCCGAGCCAGCGCAGGTGGTGGAGAATGAGCTCGTTCGTTGGGGGGGCGCTGCGTCCATGAGTATAGCCAGCTCAGCAGGCATGCCAATGGGCTCAGCCGACCGTCCCGGCGACGCGGCTCACGCTCAGCCACTGCCCGCGCCAGCGCCCACGGGACAGGACGAGGGGAGCGACGAGGAAGACGAGGAAGAGGACGTCGACATCCTAACCATCGACCCGCTGCTACCTACGACGCCGCCACCGCTACCAATGACTCCGGCACCGCTACCGACGACGCCCCCGCCCCCCGCGCCCGTCCCAGAGGAGGAGAGACCCACCAAGAGACGCTGCCTGCACGTCCCGACCGGCAAACGCTACCGCTTCTACGAGCTCCAGCGGGCTACAGACAAGGAAAAGAAGGAATGCGACTGGAAAGAGAGCGACGGGCCCGCCATCGTGGTGGTCTGGCAGGACCTCAAGACGAAGCACCGCAGCCGGGAACTGGAGCCGCTGGACTACGTGCTCACGTGGAAGGACGAGGATGGCTCCAACGCGGTTGAGCACTGGCGGCGCACGATTATGGCGGAGGTCATGAGCAAAAGCGCTCCGTACAGGCCGGTCGGTGACTCGAGTTCTGTGCCGCGTGCCGGAGCCTGCTCAGCAGGCACGGCCGTGGCACAGCGCTTCCGTCTCGATAAGCCTTACGCGTGCTTGGCCATGGCTTTATTCAACTTGTGCGACGCCCCGAAGCGCTACAAGGAAAAGCTACGGACTGAATTCAAGAAGTCCGTGGACTGCTACCCCGTCTTCTACGAGTACCTCAACGAGCTGGAGAAGCAAGGGCAGTCGTTGGCTACCGTCTCCCGCAAGCCCCTGAAGAAGCGTGGTACTGGCTGGCTATTCAACTGATCAGCGCCGCTCGGCATCCTCGTGTACGATGGCCACGCCTTCGGCATCGACCCAGTGTGGCAATTGGTGTTCGACTGCAAGTCTAAAGTGGCCCGGCCGCTGAAAGACCTCGAGGTCCTGGGCGTGCACTGCTCCAACACTTTCTACGAGTGGCTGACTGTCACTCCGCTCTAAGACAGACATTGACGGCCTGGCTTTTATTAATAAGATAGGATTTGGCAAACTAAGTAAAGCAAGTTATTCTCTTGGTATTATTATTAAATCAGTAGATTGGACAATTATGACTGTTTTAATGATAGGTACAATTTTAATTGCTCGTATCAAAACCATACTGCAAGTGAGTCAAGAATGGCCACTCGTTGGAGGGTGGGGTTCCTTGGGGGATCGAGTGAAATGAGTTCAGGCGGTATGCCACGTGTTCGAACACCGCTTTGAGCCCCGCGTTCAGGCGAAGTTCAGCAAAGATCCAGTACACACGAACGTAGCTGTACATTAAGATCGTATTATCTACAGTGTTACCGGGCTCGGATAGCAGCATAGTCGAGTTTGAGATAGTGTTCCATGTAGAACACCTCTGCAGCCAGTCCACAGCTACCGCTTCCTTGAAGATGGGGTCGCCGCACAGCGCCCGTGCCTCGTCTGACTGTACCATTGTCCAGTATGCGTGTTCATGTAGCGGGAATCGAGCCTGCATCATCCTCCCGATTGCGCGGTGTTCGTAGGCGTTGTCAGCCAACGCGTGCGAGTGCAACTGATCATAATAGACAGCTGGTTCGAGGTAAGAGCAAACTATGTCAGCCAGCGCAGGGATCAGATGAGGTGCCAGTGCAGTCGGGGCAGCGTGCGGAAGAAGCAAGAGTTCGGCGATCTCGCCCGGGGTTGTCCAGTCTTCAGTCAGGATGTTGAAGTCCAGTATGGACAACATTTTCTTGCCTGGGCGGGCTGCGGGGTATTGAATTGTCCCGTTCAAGGCGGATAGGATTTCCAGGTCCCGTTTGCTAGGGTCTTGGCCGAGTTCAATTGACGCTGGCAGTGCTGCCTGGACGGGAAACGCGCCCGCCTGCAGGTGGATTCTGTCCGCGAGCGCGTCCATTTCCGCCTGGTCTGACGGTGGTGCCACCGACCGTCGCGCCAGCGTCGCCAAGGTGAGCGGGGCTCGGACGCTGGGTACGGCGGACGGGACGGTCGTGCGGACGAACGCGGTGATGAGTGGTTGGCCTGTCAGCCGTCGGCGCTTGGCGGTACGGTCGTGTCGGTCGTCTCCTTGTCTGCGCATCTGGTCGGTACTTGGGTTCTTAGATTATGAGGGTGGACTGGGAGTCGGTCGCGTGTCCTCGCCCAGGGCACGAGCCCGCTGCCTTTATGTCCCTGGACGTCGTGATATGACAGAAATATTGTGATACGGTCGAAAATGGCAGTGATATGGTACAAAAATGCAGTAGTGCGGGACAAAAAGGCAGTGATATGGCCCTAGGTGTATGTCCTGTATCTGGGCCCGGCGCACCAGTGAATTTCTAGAAGACCGTTACTGTCAGGCGGGCGGTACCCTTGTCACCCTCAGAACACTCGAGTTTTCTTTTGAGTGAAAGTGGTCGCAGCCGGAACGAACCCGTTGCCATTGTGTCCCTACCGCATATTGAGGCTGAATTCCCGGAAATTTGCAGTGTCGCAAAACCTGTCAAAATTTCTCGAGCACTGCATTTTTTTGTAGGTGCCTACATATGCAGGAGCAAGAGTGCATGCCACCCGCCACCGACAGCGACGAAGACGAGAGCCTCGCGCTGCAATCTCTGCGGGCCAGGGCCCGTCGCAAGCGAAGGGGCACGCAACAAGAAGCGGCTGCCACGGGCGGCGAAGCAGAGGAGTGCGACAGTGAGCCACCGAGCCCGGTCCAGGCCGTCAGCGACGACGAATCGGCCGACGAGAAGACGTTGGTCGCTAGCAAGGACAAGGCCAAGAAGGAAGTGGTGTACAGGTTCTACGAGCTACTGGACCTGCACGCAGTCCGCGACCTGCTTGCCGAGCCTCGCCTGGCGCCTGCTTACAAGCACTTGCTGGACTGCATGCAGAAGGAGGTGACCGTGAACGGAGGCTACTGCGTCGACTACCGCTACGGCAAGGGTACCAAGAGCGGCCGGGCCTACGCCACGACGGGGATGCAGAATGCACCGGCCGCTCTGCGCCGCCTGGCCCTGCCGGCGTTCTGCAAGGAGGTCGACATCAACAACAGCGTGCCCGTGTTCTTGCTGTGGCTGGCGGAAGGCCTGGCTGGGGACCCGGCCCCTCTGGCTGCGCTGCGCGAGCTCGTGGAGAAGCGAGAAGAGTGCTTGCGGGAGACTGCCGAAATCCTCGGGGTGTCAAGGGACGGCGCCAAGGAGGCACTGCTCAAGGTCTTGCACGGCGGGGATCTGGCGGGCCTGCCGCCGTGCCGTTTCGCCCAGCGGCTGCGCAACTCGGTCGCATACGCGATCTCGGAGCTCAAGCCGCATTTCAGGAAGGTGTGGGACTTCTGCGAGAAGAGGCGCACGCTGGGCTGGGACCACGTCAGGCGCATCAACTACAAGAACGCCGAGGGGGCGTTCGTGCACTTTGTGACTACTCGCTACGAGGCGAAGATCATGTCCCGCGCAATGGCCTTTTTTCGGGACAAGGGCTGCGAGACGATATGCCTGCGCCACGACTCGTTGGTAATCGAGGACAGGCAAAACGTGGTGGACGAGGCGGCGCTCCGCGAGCTGGCGGAGTTCTGCGTCGCGACGGACTACGGCGAGGCAGAGACGAGGCCCCAGGGCCGCAAGGGCCTCAAGAGGCTGTCCAAGCTCACCAGGCTCGGCTGGAAGTGTAGTCCCATGGTCGCGCAGGACGGCGATCGTGAAAAGCTACTACAGACGGAGGACGAAGGCTCGCCAGCGGAACAGACGGGCTTCGAGAACACGAAAATCTACCGGACACGCGAGGATGTCTACAAGGACGAGTTTATGCATCATGTTAGCTTCAACGAGTTCCGCTACCAGCTGGTGAACGCCATCACTGGACTAGGTAAATCGCACGCCTCCCGGCAAGTCATCTTGGATCTGCTGCGCGAGCACCCAGAAGCTAGGGTGTGCATAGTGACTGGCCGGCGGACACATGCGGCTTGTGTCAATGGTGATCTGTCATCCTTTTTGCGCAAGAACGAGATCGAAGTGACCACGCTAGCCAACTACATGGACGCCCCGAGGGACGCTGACGGCGGCCTGTCTCAGCACCAACGAATCATCGTGCAGTACGAGTCCCTGTACCGGCTGGCGGTCTACCAAGGCGGCGCAAGGACGTTGATTAGCTACGACTTCCTTATTCTGGACGAGTTCAGGCTGCTATCTGACCAGCGGGTCTCGATGCAGACGAACCGCTGGAACTTGCGCGAGAAAAATGCAATCTACGAAAAGCTGTGCAAGGATACCCGCGCGTCCTGGCGATGGACAAGGACCTCAACTCTGATTCTACCTGTTACGACTTCTTTGTGGGCGCCGAAGGGGTCGCGAAGCAAGCCGAGGTACAGTTCCATGACTACCGCTACGTGCCGCCACACCTCGTGCGCAATATCAAGGTCGTGGGCAAGCTCGAGGAGTGGCTGGAGAAGCTGCGAACGAACCTGCGAGAATGGAAGAAGACGCTCGTGCCCTGCCGATCCAACCGCGAAGCAAGGGCCATCTACGACTTGTTCGTAGCGGCCGGCGACGCCCCGGAGAGGCCAGACGCCAAAGGCAAAAAGGTACAGACGAGAGAAGACTGCAAGGACGAGGAGGTAGACCCGACCTGGGCCAAAGGGGCTAAAGTGCGGATCCTGACTGCGCAGACCCCTCCGCCAGAGTCTCAGTCGATGCTCGCCAACATCAACAACCTTTTCAGGCCCTCGGTGCCGAATGACTACGCGTCCGGTTGCGTGGTTCTGATCTACACTAGCTCGTTGTGCGTGGCGGCGGACCTACAGGACCCGATCGAATGCGTGATGCTGCACTGCGCGAACGGGACAGGCATCGCTAAGGGGGGTCCACCGGCCAGGATCCTGTGGCAGATGGTCATGCGCGCGCGCCGTGTCCGGGACAACACAGTCTATTGCTATTTCGGCGAGAAACTGCGGCCACCTCCCGTGCGCTCTGGCGAGGCGTCTGCGCGGCCGTGGCGGCACGACGGAGTGTACCGGGAGCTGGCCAAGAATTTCAAGGAGAAGAGACTCCAGATACGGATAGTGACACTCCGCGCCAATCCCAAAGACAAGGACAGCATCTACTTGATGATGGACGTCTGCCTTAGGTGGAGGGATATCGTCGACACCAGCGGCAGAAAGCTGTAGTCGGTCGAAGTGAATTCCAATCTAGTGGAATGTCTCCTGGCGCGCGAGACAGAAGTGGAGCACAACCGGAACGAGCTCGTGTTCTACCAGTTTGTGCGCGGGCACCCGCTGGTTATGCCGGAGCCTCCACCAGAGGAACAGCTGCGGAAGGCACTCGACGAGCTGAGGCAGCCGGCCAGTGATCCGGTGGTGGAGTCAAAGCAGGCAGGGCCATAAGACGAGCTGGAAGAAGTCCGCGAGCGCCCGGACGACGAGCTCCAGTTCGTGTTGTCCCAGGAGATCAGGTGGGCGGACCTCGGGCGTGCGCCGGATGCCCAGAAGCGCATAATAGAGATCGAGCGCACAAACGGCACCAAGCGGAAGAACAGACAAGTAGAACTAGAGGCGTTGAAGATACTGCGGCTCTACCCAGGCAATTTGCACGCCATGCGCGAACTGGCACTGAGTGGCAAAGTCGCCCCCGCGAGTGTACTGCTTGAGCAGTACAAGGCTATGCGTAAACACCGTCGTGCCCTGCGCCTGATGCAAGTGGCCCTGTCTCCGGTGGCCGACGCGGTCGAGGCCGACGACAAGGCGCTCTTTGGTGGGTCAGAGGAACAACGCAAGCAAGTGGCCGAATACACGAAGCTCTTGACCACCGCTCACCATGTCATCGGGGAAACAGCTTCCGTGCTCGGCTGCAAGTTGCCCGAGCTGCTTTCTCCCGACCATGTGCTTACAAACGAACGGATCAACAAAACGGGCGACCGGCTGGCCAAGCTCTTCAAGGACCTGGAGATTTCGCAGCGAGACCCCGACACTGCTCGTACTGCCCAGCCGCCCAAAAAGGCCGTGATGTGCCTTAAGTCTCTCCTGGCCAAGTATGGGTTTGATCTTGTCAAGACAGACTCCAAGCGGCTACCAGGGAACGCGGCCGGCAAGAGGCAGGAGCTAGTGTCCTACAAAGTAGTCCCGACCAAAGATCAGTGAACTGAAAGGCTTACACGTAGGCTTTTGGCAGCCTCCCGTCCACGAGCAGTTCCCTGAGCGGCGCCCTGGACGACAAGCAGGCCGGGGTTTTCGGCGGAGAGGCGTGGTGGGCTCGACACAGAAGAACACATGGGCTCCTGTGGGCCTCCTATGCCGCTACCGGCCGTGGTGAAATTTTGGCGGCTGATGCTGTCTTCGGTGCTTGGGTTGCGACAGAACACGGAAAAAAAAGTTCTGAGCCAGACTCTGTGTAGAGGCCGATGCAAGTTTTAAAACGACATGGAGCTCCAGAAGCCGTTTCGCTGGATAAAATTTTGGCGCGAGTTGCTAGGACCCCGTCCTTGTGTCCCAAAAGGTCGTGGCGGGCCTGTACGACCTCGTGCCGACGAGCGAACTTGACGCGCTGCCCGCGAGCACGTGTGCGTCGCTCGCGATTCAACACCCGCAGTACGGGGAGCTGGGTGGTCGTCTCCTGGCCTCCAACCACGCAAAGCAGTGCCCGCCGACCTTCAGCGCTGCCATGGAAAAGCTTAGGTGGGGCATGGAGCCAGCTTACAGCATCTTCGTGGACCAGAACGCGGGGCAGCTCAACGCCATGATCGAGGCCCGTCGAGACATGTTGTATGACTATTTCGGGTATTCGACCCTGCTTAAATCTTACCTGCTCAAAGACAGCCAGGGCCGCGCGTGCGAGACGGCCCAGTACCTCTGGCTTAGAGTTAGTACCCACTTACACCGCCGCGAGTCCAAAGAGCCGCTGAAACGCATCAAAGAAACCTATGACCTCATGTCATTGCAATTCTATACTCACGCGAGTCCAACATTATTTAACAGCGGGCTGAAAAGAGCGGGCCAGCTTTTTTCTTGCTTTTTGCTCCCGATTTCCAGTGATTCGCTGAGCGGCATCTATCACACGATCAAAGATGTTGCTCTTATCAGCAAGGGGGGTGGCGGTATTGGTCTGCACCTCGGCTGCGTGAGGGCCAAGGGCTCCTTGATACGCAGCACGGGCGGGCACAGTGATGGTGTGATTCCCTTGTGCAAAGTGCTAAACGAGACCGCCCGCTACGCAAATCAGGCCGGGAAGAGAAAGGGGGCGATCGCAGTTTACTTGCCAATACACCACCCCGACGTCTTCGAGTGGCTGGACCTTAAAAAGACCACTGGCTCCGAAGAACTGCGAGCACGAGACTTGTTTCTAGGGCTAACAGTGCCAGACTTGTTCATGGATCGTGTTGAGAATGACGGGGACTGGAGCCTTTTTTGCCAGGACGAGACTGGCGTAGGTGACCTGGACGCCCTCTGCGGCAAGGAGTTCGAGAGCCAGTACAAACGGGCCGAGAGGCTGGGCCTGGCGAGGCGCACTGTCAAAGCACGCGAGCTCTGGAGCGCTGTCTGTCGTGCACAGATTGAAAATGGCGGTGTGCCTTACATCATGTACAAGGACGCGGTGAATACAAAATCGAATCAAAAGAACTTGGGCACGATCAGGTCAAGCAATCTGTGCGCAGAAGTGGTTCAATACAGCTCCGGCGGCGAGTGTGGCGAGCACAGCGTGTGTAACTTGGCCTCTGTCGCGCTGCCTAGGTTCGTGTCGGAGGACCGCAAGTCCTTTAATTTCGAGTTGCTGCGGTCGTGCGTGCATGTAGCAACCAGAAATCTCGACACCGTCATAGACATTACAGAATACCCCACGGAGGAGGCCAGACGCAGCAACCTTTTGCATCGTCCGGTGGCCCTAGGAATGAACGGGTTAGCAGACGTCCTGGCTTTGATGAAAATGCCATGGGATTCAACAGAGGCACAAAAGCTCAATGTCAAGATAGCACACGAACTGTACTATGCCGCGCTCTGGGCCTCTTGCGAACTAGCACAGGAGAAGGGTGCTTACAAGAGTTTTGGTGGGTCTCCCGCTAGCCAAGTGCTCCTGCAGTTCGACCTGTGGCCCGGCAAGGAGCAGACGGACGACCGCTGGGACTCGCTCCGCCAGCGGATCGCCAAGTATGGGCTACAAAACTCACAGCTGATTGCCTACATGCCGACTGCCACGACTGCTCAGATCCTGGGCAATTTCGAGTCGTTCGAGCCTCCGCACTCGAACGTCTTCGTGCGCCGTGTGCTCTCTGGAGAGCACGTCGTGTGGAACAAACACCTTGTGCGGGAATTGGAAGAGCGCGGCCTCTGGCACGACCAGCTCCGCGGTAAAATCATTGCCGACGGCGGTTCTGTGCAAGGATGCGACCTGCCCCAAGACGTCAAAAACATCTACAAGACCGTGTGGGAAATTCCACTGCGCTTGCAGCTGCACTTGGCGGCCGACCGCGGCCCGTTTGTGTGTGGCTCACAGTCGCTCAACTTGCACGTGACAAATCCCACCGAGCGCAGAGTCAGCAGCGCTTTGTTCTATGCGTGGCAGCTCGGTCTCAAAACTACGTATTACATACGAACCCAGGCCGCTAGCAAGGCCCTGGGGCCGGCCGACGTGCTGTCTGTGTAGCTTGAATCTATATAATTTTAATTAATTAAACAAACTCTTCTTCGATTTGCATCGCGCTTGAGTCTGCTCCCGAGTCTTCCTTGAGCGACACGCCAAAGGCCTCTTTTTCAGTCAGGCTGATGTCCGGGTAGGGCAGGCCGTCCGCAATCTTTCGCAGTTGGATGATCTTGAGACCGAGCGAGACTTTCTCCTGGCGCGAACACAGCGTCGTCACTTGGACCAGGCAGCGGACGACGTCACCCTTGGCAATGGCTTGGTTGTCTCCCTCTCCGCCCAGGATCTTGGCGCCCGTCAGCGTGCAGCTCAGGCGCGCGGGCCATGCCCTGTCGCTCTTGGCGCTGGTACGAGGACGGGTACAGGCCTGGTAGTAAGACTTGATTTCGTTGTCTGTTTTCGCCAGAGGGCCGCTTTGTTTTACGGTGGGCAACAGCTTGGATCTGGCCTGCACGACCAGCGCGCACATCCTCTCGTCGATGGCCCTGATGGCCTGGTATGCCTCCAGCACGGTCGAGTGGGTCGTGGCCTCGCGAAAACTCAGATCGATCGTCACCTTCTTGGAGTCCTGGAAGCTCGAAGGGTCCCAGGCTACGACCAGCGGTGGCAACAACATGGTCAGGGCCTTCCCGTCGTACACGACGTTGGCGAAAATTGAGCCATATGCGGCCCGAGGTTCGCCTTGCAGCTTGATCTTCTCCAAGTCCTCGGCCGGGTTGAACTTGACCGCCAGCTGCTCGCCGCCTGTGCCTCCGCCCTTGATCAATTGAACAGACATCATCCCGTTTTTGTGAGAGGCAGACATTCTCTTGCGATTTGAAAGCAAGTGCCGATTTAAATCGAGGCGGATTTAAATCGGCTGCCTTCAAAAGAAAAGCAGGCAGTCAAAAAAAGCCTTTGTCACTTTTGAATTTCTCCGCTACTAGGATGGGAATCATGTTTCTCTGGCGCACCAAGAGTGGCGGGCCCTTGTTCCGCCGGGCTGTCGAGTGCCTGGCGCCCGTGCTGCTCGAGGCCACGATCGATGCCACGCCGACCGGCCTCGGGCTCGTCGGTGTCGCCGACGGCGTGAGCGCAGAGTTGTGGATGCCCTTTGAAGAGGCACAAGGCGACTATGTCCAGTTTAACTGGAGCAAGGTGCGCGTGGTGTTTTGCATCGATCTGAAGGAAGTGGCCAACTGGCTAACGCAGTACAGACCAGAAATGACGCTGGAGCTCGCACTGGACAGCGAGAACGAGCTTTCACTCAAACTGCTCGACGAGGGCAAGAGCTTCGAGCACACGAGCGCCCTGTGCAACCTGCGCGTGCCGGCGGACGTGGTTACGACCGACGGCAACACCCTCCGGTGCGACCAGCTGGCCGACGTGAGCTCGACCGCGCTGTGTGCGGTGGCCAGGCATCACCACAAGACCAACAGCCACGCGCGCCTCTACGTCGCCAACGGCCGGCTGGCGGTCGAGTCCTGCCTGCTCGATGTCTCGGAACAGCGCAAGAGCTGTACCTACCTGGCGGACGTGATCCAGTACCGCGAGTGCGAACGGCCCAGAATACGCAGCGAGCTGCCCGGCCAATCGGGGGACGGGCTCTTCTATTCGCTGGACACGGTTAAGAAGATTCTGAAGGCGAGCAGTTTCCAGGAACGCAAGAAGGGGCGCGTGATGCTCGGGCTCAACAAGGACGGGCCCCTCGTGCTGGTGTTTAACCGTGGCGCCAGCTACCTGAAATTCGCCATCGTCTCGTCGAGCGCGGCCGCCGACGAAGAACAGCCCAATGTCGAGCCGCCCGTGCCGCTCGAGCGGCAGGAGAGTGGGTGTGTGCCAAAGGTGATCAAGAGGAAGCACAAACAGTCGTCTTCGTCCGCGCGCGTCAAGAAGCAGAAAGTAGACGCAGTCCCGGAAGCCGCGAAAGGCGCTTGATGATGTAGGCTTTGCCTTGGTTAGGTCCAATAAAATGTTTTTGGGTTGGTAGTCTTTTGGCTAGAGGTAGCGCCCAGTCCCGGACCCCTCCCACCTGCCGGAATTCCGAAATGGTCATGCTGCCCCCGTACTCGAGCAGCCTAGGCGGGGCAGGCCGTATGACTTGCTGCCTTAGATTCAGGCGTAAGTAAGAGTGAAGCAGATCTCCGGCCTGCGAGCGCAGAGCTTCCGGCACGCCGTAGCTGACATAGACCCACGCACAGGCCGGCGTACAAAACAACCCGAAAACGTACAGGTAGCCCTCGACGGGCGCGTACGCGACGGGCAGCTCAAACCACTTCCCGTCCTCGCGCGCGCTTGGGTGGCCGCAGTGCAGGCAGAGCCTCTTGCGGTGTATCTGTGTGCCTTCCATTTTTCTTACAGCGGAAGTAGGGAAAAACAATTTGCTTCGCCCTAATTTAAATCGGGTCGCTTTTGAATTCACATCTCCTTTGAACTGGCACACACAAATGTGCGAGCACGAATTCGTCTTCAACCGGCAAACGAGCGGGACCTTTTGCAAGACATGCGGTCTAGTGGGGAGAGAGCACTCGCTACGGGTCGAACCAGTACTTGGTGAATGGCAGGATGCGGGGGGACGAGGGCGAGATGACGGAGCAGCCGAGGCGCCCGCAAGGTTACACCCGATTATCGAGGTTCCGCGAGATTACGAGACAGGTATTTGGGTTGAGGGGGATTCATCAGAAGCCGCTAGTCAGCCAGGCCTTGCTGCAGCTGGCGAGAGATCTCTGCCACAAGTGGAGGGTGAATGGTACAGAGATTACCCCATCGAAGTTGATCTACGTGTTCAAGAAGAGCCGTCTCGGCCCACTCTCGTTGGACCGGGCGGCCTGCCTCGCCTACCTGCTCGGCGGCTCCAGGGACAGGCTGACGAGCGGGGCCGAGCCCACCCGCGAAGTGCTCCAAGGGCTCGAAGCACTGTTTCACCAGGTGGACGGGGCGTGGCCGGTGGTGCGGGAGCTGCTCAAGGCCCGGCATGGCTGGTATCGCGCCTGCTTTATCAATTATTCTTCACTACTCCGAGCACTGCTAGAGCTCATGGAACAGCCCGCGCTCGCCGCGCGCGTGCCGCCGCTCAAGCAGAGCGAAAGCAAGCACAGACAGACGGCGATCTGGGCAGCCATCTGCCAGACACTGGGCTGGACTTTTTTACCAATCACCGGCAACCTGCTGACCCCGCCCGACGGCAACGCCAGGCCGAGAGAGAGCCATCTGCTCGGCTCCAAGCCGCTCCGCAAAAAACGGAAGAAGGTTCGTCGCGCGATTGCTGTACGTGCTGGATTTAAATTCTCGCAATTCTAATCGATTAAAAAAAAGAGAGCCTGTCACAACTGCCAGAAAATGATGGACACGTTACATGCCACGGAACGGAAAGAGATCCCGAAGCAGGAAGTAACAGTGGCGCCTGGCCGCGGCGAGCTCGCTGCGTGGGGCAAGAAGGCCGGGGTGCCCCTGGCCCAAGGGCTGCCGCCGGTCAAGTTTACTGCCACGGTCTGGCGCAAGTACCGGTCGTCGTTTGTGGTGGGCCTCGAGAAGCTCGTGAAGCTCTCGCCAAAGCAGTACCAGGCGCTGCTGGGCAGGGTCCGCCTGTCCGCGCTCGGCCTGGACGCCTCGCGCTTCGAGCGCTCGGCCGAGCTGGAGGCAGTGATTGAGTTTTGGACGGAGCACTGGGGCGACTACTTCATTTTCCCTAAGCACAACAAGATGCGAGTGGGCGATTTCCTCCGGAAGACCCACCCTGACCTGCAGGCCTCCTTTTTCACTTCGAACAAGGAAGGGCTGGCGGCCTTCAAGGTGAGCGACGACCTCCGCCGGCTGCCCGCCGGCAACGACTGGGAGGGCGGCGAGCTGACGTTCTGGCAGGCCCTCTACGGCCCTGTGTGCAACTTGTCTAGGCATATGCATGCTGAGGGCTTCCAAAGCGCCGATTTACGTGGCCCACCGCGATGGTGGCTACGGAGTTTTTGCCGGTAGATACCTTCCTCCTTCCTTCCAGCTTGGGCTCCTGGAAGCGGGAGGACGTGCTCTGAATCTTGATCGTAGTACTGCTTTTTCAGAGCATTTTACGATGAAAATTGGGAACTTCCTTCAAACCGGCATGCACCCCATTCAGTTTATTTCCCCTTCAAGCAGAAATGCTTTGCATCTCATAAATTCTTCAGCGAAAGGATTCAACCCTGAGAAGGATACTGCCCAACCAAACGTGAAGGTAAATTTAATTTACTAACTAGTACAGTCGCCATACATAAAAAATTACTGCAATGTAAAGTTGTATATCTAAATGCACATGCATACAATATACATCATACATACATCAATGTTAGTATTACGTGCATTTTTTTTCCAGATCAGCAAGGGGACTCCAATCGTGACGGTGAGCACTGGAATGAGCAAAGGTGAAGAGATTTTGCTCAATTATGCGCCAAATCCAGGCTTAACCATCACTACGCTACCGAGCGATGCATACCCGGTCTGGCTGAAACAAGCTGCCAAGCAACGCGCTAAAATTCCAGTATTTTGGTACGAGACTGACAACGGCCCTGTGTGTTTCATCGTTCCTGAGCAAGAGCATCCAATTCCTTTGAAATCAGTTTCATTGAAGCACGAAGAGAAGCTTGCGATTTTAACCTCAGTTAGTAGTATTACTTCTGATGCAACTTCGCAGCCAGTGTCAAGATCTTCATCTATGACGACGGAGCAGAAAATGAAGCTTCTCAACAGCGTTACTTCTGTTTCAGAAAGTCAGGATACTCTTCTGCGAAGGCAGAGCTCTAACGTTACAGTTGTGCTGGAAAAATCAAGCTCTCGTAGTAAGAAGGTAATAAATAAATGAAATCAATCACTAGGCAGCTTCTGCTTTATAGGTAGTTGGTTTTGACATCGATGCTGACGTGGACCAGAGGGCGGAGCCACAGAGTATTCCGGTCAAGCTCAAAGATAGCAGCGCGAGACTATATGCGGCTCTCTGGTAATTCTATTTTTCTTTTGCTTGCTTGCGGAAGTTGGTAGTCATTCTGGTTTGTTTAGAGCGTCGACGAAGATGATTCGGATACTGATTCGCAGTGCTACCATGAACCTACCGATCCTACCGATCCTAGATGGCTCCCCCCTCTGATCCACGAAGAATATGCGGGTGCGGAATCCAGTATTCTGTGCGACTACGACAAGCTGATGGAATCAAATGAGCTGGTGTGTGACCTGATGAAATTGTCACCACTTCCTCTACAACGACCACGCAAGAATCCCACTCGGCCCTACAACATCAAAAGCCGCACCAAAGGATACGTGAGGTTGCAGAGACCGCAAGCGCTCAAGAAATTGTTGGGGATGACCTTCGCAGACCTGAATAGAGAAGTCAAGTCTGTTTGCTGTCAGAAGTGGAAGTGTTACGCATTCATCGACACGCGTGATGTGCTACACACACGAGCGAAGAATGCATCGTCTTCACTAAGTGAGCTTTACACTTGGACAGCTGCTCAGCTTGAATCCTTTCAAACTAAAACTGGCTCGTTTCAATACATGTATCAAACGGAGCCGGTCTGCAGAACAGCTTGGCAGCGCATCCACGGCGTCAGCAACAGAGTTTTATCTCGCGCACACAAGCTTCTTACCAACAACATGAAGGTCTTTGCCAGAAGGTCAACAGCAGTTCCTGACACGGAAGATCTGGTTACGGTTTTGCTTTGTGAAAAATTCACAGACAGTCATCCCGAGATATGCAGTGACGGCATATGGAGGCTACAAGAAATGGCTGAGGACGCCGGAGTGCAAAAGTATGTTCGGGACAACTGGCAAGAAGTGTGTCTACGGTTTGGTCACTCTAAGCGAGTAAATCCTGATAATCCTCCAACAGACAATACAATCAACAAGGTTTGGCGAGCAGATTTTCCGAACATCAAGTTTGTACGAGGCAATATGCATATAAGTATATAATGACATTTGAACTTGTGTTATTTCATTGAACCTATATTCAATTCCCGTTCTTTTCAAGCTCAAGATAAATATATATATGTTGCAAAGTTGACTGTTCGATGAGAAAGAATCGCTAGCCTTCAACATTACTCACTACATCCTTGTGCTGCAGCGGGAGACTTTGCAAAATGTGATATCTGCACGGATCTTGCGGCTCAGCATTCCCAAGGTTTCAAGAGTGAAGCGGATGTTCAGGCTTGGCGCCGCCGTAGCCGCCTTCACCACAAAATTCACAGGACCTGCCGCGTGGCGAGCATGCAACGCAAGAAGGCTGCGCCAGAAGACTTCCATGCTACTGTTATATCTGCAGACATGAAGCCGCCTGTGAGGATTCCATCTTGCCGCCGTGCTGCTAAAGATTTCAAAGGCAAAATGGTTGTTCGCCTTTGCGTCGGTATCAACACTTGTTTCACTACCGATACTAACTTCATTTCACGCACCTGGAAGGCGCAGTGGAGCATGGTGTGAACAGCAATATTACTATGCTTGCATCACTTTTGCATTGGGAGCTTTGGCATCCTCGTACTATGCCAGCATGGAAATTATTTCTGGAATGGGACGACGCCGGGGATAACACTGCGTGGGCTATGCTAGGCTTCATCGGGCTTAATGTTGTGGACCGCGGTATCCGTTGGCAAGCAGAGTCTCATCGCAAGCCTCCTGGGCACGGCCATGACGGGAATGATCAGCAGTTCAGAGTGATGGATATTGGGTGGAAGAGCACCTTCCTTACAACTAACATCGCTCAAGCTTTGTTGAAACTTATCCTTGCCTTCAAGCAAAAAAGATCGCAATTCGTGTTGGTTGTTCTTGCTTGCAATTACGACTGGATGACTCATTTCAGTCCATGCATGAATAAGAGCTTCAAGCATTACAGCAAGCCTCTGGCCTGGCGCATCACCAAGAATGAGGATCCTGACGAGTTACCGACTGCGGAGTTCAAGACGATGGGAGACGCACAGGAGGAATTTCATGGAGAGAAGGATAATCCCCTAGGAGCACCAGTTAAACTGTTCATTCAGCGCCCCGGTACTGCATTATATAAATTTCTCCTCCCCCTCCCCCCCCCCCCCCCCCCCCCCACGTGCATGTGTTGTATGTATTGCAATACCGGTGCGTTGGATGTATTGCAGCGACTAATCTGCCTCGCAAGCTTCCTGTGGGCTACTTCGTCAACCCACGTTTGAAAAAGGATATTCGTTCTTTGGGCAAGTACCTAGGGCCGGACGAGCGGGCACATGTGGAGGAGATGTTGGCGGCGGGAAACCTGACAAGAGTGGAAGTTGATGGCAAATACTTCGACGGTGGTCTGCCCGGACGCCCTGCTCATATGTCATGTGTTGATGCGAAGGGAAAGGAATGGAGAGTCGAGTTCCGACTTATCGATGAGCTGCCGATGAACTGGATGGAGTTGCCTCCTAACCGCAAAGAAAAAATAAACGCTCTTACCCATTTGACACCTGATGAGCTTCTTTCTTTGCCACGTACATATTTTGTCAACGATGGACGGCCTCCAGCTCACCCGCGATGGCGTGGTGCAAGGGAGCTGACTGAGGAAGAAAAGAAGGAGCAGGATTTGGCTTTTGCAAATGTCTCTCATCCGTGGCGCAAAATTTTCACTTTGCTTACATCGTCTCAAGACAAGCAAGCATTTGCATCCAGCCAAATGGTAGTCAAGGAGCTAAAGGACTGGCTTAGAATGCACGGTGTTCCAACGCAAGACGGCGACCGGAAACAGTTTAAAAAGGCGCAGCTGGTTGACCAAGCATGGAATCATTTTCAAAGCTGTGACTGTGGGTTAGAGGAAGAAGTGGATGCCAAACTAGCTGGTGCTGCAGAACCCGAACCCGCGCTATCTGGGAACTCTTCTTCTAGCTCAGAGGAAGAAGTCAACGGTATTTCATGCTATATCTGCAATACGTTTTGCAAAAACTAGTCGCATTGTGTTATTATTTACAGTAGGTGAACAGGATGACTCAGACTCAACTGTCAGTGTGCCTCGTAGACGAGTACGCCAACCAAGCCGTCAGCGCGGACGTCGCCGCGCGCGTCGAGCAGCAGGTGGACGCGGACGCAAGCGCGCGCGAAATTCAGCTGATTCCAAGCAGGCGCTGCCATCTCAACGCAGGGGCAATCAGGTGCAAGGCGCAAACCAGCCAGGCCCGAATCCGTGGGACTGCCCCTGCTGTTCTTGCCATAACGCTGAAGGTGGAGACAAGTGTCAGTTATGTGAGTGGCCTGCAGATGTTGATAGCTCTGATAGCTCTGACGACGACGACCCATTGATGTCGCCTCGCAAGTAAGCAAGGAAATACTGCAACCCTTGCACGCACAAAGGTCCTGATGTAGTCATTTTATATTGATAACATTACAAGCATATGTTATCATGGTTATTTCTTAATATGTAAGAGATTTTGCGCGTTGTGACTTTTTTTTCTTTTGCAGGTGCACGCGCTACGATTTTCTATCGTTGCAACCGAAAATTAGAAATTTTTTTGCTTGATGTAACCTTCGCATCACACAAACCCCCCCCCCCCCCAACGTGAATCCCCTCCCACAGCGGGCGGCAGGACATTTTTAAAGGTGAAAGCAGCTCATAATGTAGGAAAATACTAAAAACAAATAAAAAAAAAAACAATCAAAGCAAGGTGTGCATGGTTGTCGCTTGTTTCCAGCATGGTCTTGCCGTCGCCGGCATGAAAAAAAAGTAGAAAAATTATAGTGTCAGACCGGTTTCGGTCCACCTCCGGAGGTGAAGTCCAAGTGGTTGACTATTAATAAAAACATGTTTTAATATCATTTTAGTATGTTATGTAACTAAATCCTGAATTCCCATTCATTTGCACAAGTTTTCTGAAAGTTCCTAAAAGTCTTGAAAAATTTCGGAAAAAGTGATACCCCCACCTTTGACGAATGGTTAGTTCGAGGACACGTGGCTCGCGTGGCTGGACTCGCTGTACCAGGTCCTGCTGGCGGAGAGCGCGGGCGTGCACCAGCCACCCGACTCGCCCTTTTCGCCTACCGTCGACAGGCCCTTGTGGGGGCTGGAGGCGGTTTTCCTGATGGCCGCGCTGGGCATGCGAGGGATAGAAGTGGTCAAGTTCTCTGATTTGGGCGCGCTGGACGACAAACAGCAACAGGACAGGGTCTTCTCCAGCATCGCGCTCAGCCGCCACGTCTCGCAGATCGGCCAAGCCAAGAAGGGCTGGCTGACCTACGACCCGCCGGAAGACGACGGCGGCGAGTGGACGCTGGCGGCCGTGCCGAAGCCCATCGGCCTGCTGACCGCCGACACCAACGGCATCCTGCAGATCTTTGGGCACATGCGCAAGCTGATTGACACCCACCTCGAGTACCGCGCACGGCACTCGGGCGGCCAGAAGCTTAAGCAGGCCGACCGCCTGCCGTCCGACTACACTTCGACCGCCGACCTGCCGCCGCCGCAACCGCAGCAACAGCCCAAGCAGAAAAAGCAAAAGACAGCCGCCGTCTCTGCCTGGGCCAAGCGAGTTCTGGACCGGCCCGACGGCACGAGCGCCATTGCCGCGCTAAACAACGCCGAGGCCATGACCGTGCTGAACGGCGCGGGGCTGGAAAAATGCTTCGACTACCTCATGGAACACTACTCTAAATTTACGAGCAAGAAGGACAAGCCCCTGTCCAACAAGCACATGCTGAGAGCGCTGTACGGTGAAGTGGCCTACGCGCTGTACGGCGAAGGCTCCCTGGTCTCTAGGCCACTGTTCTTGTCTCGAGTGCTGGCGCACGCGAACCAGGACCTGAACTCACAGCTTTTCTACCAGCAGGTCTTCCTCGTTAGGCGGGAAACCCCGCTGCTCGACACCGTGACGGACGTGAACGTCAAGAAACTGATCCTGGACCTGATGCTGCAGTCGAGTCAGCTGGCGGCCCAGTACCGGGAGGCACTGGGCGCTGTGCCACGGCCCGCGGCGCCACCGCCGGCACCGGCCGGGCAGCACGAGACCAAGCACGAGGCCCTCAAGCGCCGGGCCCTGGCCTTTTTCAACTTGCACAAGACAGAGAACCTGGCCAAGCTCAAGGACCCGGCGTTCTGGCGCGGGCCGCACCAGCACACTTTCCCTGTCGCCCCGGCCACCCGGTTCGCCGGCCTGGTCAGCGACCTGCTGGACAGGTCGGTGCCGCCGGAACAATTGAGCACAATGTTTGCCGAACTGATTTAAATCGGATGGTCCCGACGCTTTTTCTAGAACAATCGGTCCCTTTGTCCGTTACTTTTTTACTCGTTGTGACCAGCTCACAATTCGTCCCGGAGCCAAGACAACAAGTCCAAAAAGAGAAATGACGACCGTCAGACCTACACAATGGGGTGAGGTGTCACTGGTGGACGCCGTCCACCAGAAATATCCTACGTGGGACCGCAACCGCTGCGCCGCCCGGGTAAAACGGCATTTGCAGCTCCACCCGTACAAACTAGAAAACATGAAACGCCACGTCTTCAAGAACCGCGGAGGGCGCAAGGACGGGACATAGGTCGCGAACCCGGCCACGGCGGCGGAGATCGTCGAGTCAATAGTGCACGATTTTGGCCGCAAAACACGGTCAGCCCCTGGGGCAGTCCTCCGGCCGCGAAATCAGCCCCCTGTAGAAGTCATCCCCGCTCTCACGCGCAATGGCGAGTGCGTCGTCGACGCTGCGACAATTTTGGCTGAGGTGGGACCAGACACAGCAGAAACCCTCCTCCCGGCTGCGAACGAGGCACAGACTACAGTTGCGGTCCTGGCCGAAATTGAGACATGGGGACCGCTGCTGTCGCCCCTGCCCGAATACGAGTTCTGCGGGAGCGAAGAAGAGCCACTTACAGATCAAGGACAGCATGGTGACGAGTTCGTTGACTTGTCCGAAGGTTACGTACACAAGTTTTTTTAATTAGTCGTGCGTTGTATAATAAAAGCCAGCATTGAAACGAGGCAGAAAGCGCAGGCCGGTCTCGAACGCCCCGGCCTGCCACAGGAAACGCTGCCACTTGTTAGGCTGGACTACCTCCCACCCACTGGGCCGGTAGGCCTCTAGAAAATGATAGACAGGCGTGTAGGCTAGCACGAACGTTTGTTCGCGCCTGTTCCGTCTGATAGGGTAAGAAGTCCGGCCCAGGGCCCTGACTGCCTCTACGAGCGTCACTAGTTCATGGCGGTGCTTGGCACAAAAGTGCTCGGCGCACAAGTTCTGTGAGTAAATCTGTGACAGGCACTCGAAGCAGATCTTGTCTGCCTTCTTTTCTACCCGGGCCAGCAGCATGTTAATGTTCTTGATCTTGAAAGTAAACGTGGCGTTCAGCAGGCGGCGCAGGCTCTCGAACTCTGTGCCCGCTTTAGCCATGGCCTTGCGCCGCTTCCGTGGCCTGGGGCGGACGAAGCAGTTTGTGTGGCTCCGGAGATAGACCACTGAACGCGCCAGTTCGCCCGGGCCGAGCCATGACAGGACCCCCGTTAGCAAATCGCTGGGCAGACGCTCTAGCATTTTATTAGCTAGCTTATAACTATACCAGTAACAATAATGAAAAAAGGGGGGAGAAGATATTACACCTGGCTAACAGCTTCTGGCCCCCCGGCCCGCCAGGGTGCAGTCCTAGGCGTCGCGGCGGCGGTGGCGGCAGGCCCAGCGCCGGCCGCCAGTCGACGCGCCTCACCATGCTGGGCGTGCGGTACGGGTGCATGCGGTGGTTCGGATCGTTGGCGTAGACATAGCCGTACCTCGGCGGCCGCGGCGGCGGCGCCTGTTGCTCGCGTCTGCGCGCCTCGGCGGCGGCCTCCGCGTCCCGGCCAAACGCCACCATCTCCCGCAGCTTTTGCCTGTCCTTCTGGGCCAGGCTCTTGCCCTTGCGCAGGCGGCTCTTGGCCGCGTCGGCGTAGTGCATCATTTTCTGCAGGGCCGCGTGGTCTCCGCGCGACAGGTTCAGGTTCTTGGGCACCCAGCTCGGCGCGCGCCACGCGAGCTGGGCCAAGCGCAGTTCCTTGGTGAGCTCGTCCTTGCTCGGTTCCTTGGGCTTGTCGGGACCCTTGAGCATGACCTCTCCGTCTGGGAGAGTGGCAGGGGCCAGCCACGACATGTAGTTGTGTTCGAGCTTGTCTACTCGTTCGCTGTAGACCACGCACGCGTGCTTGGTGCCTGTCACTTCGGGGTCCGTGGCCTGGGCCAAGTGCAGGAAAAACGACTTCTTGTCCATCATCTGCCCGTAGTTCTCCCAGAGCGCGTTCAGCGTCTTGTGGTTCTTGCCATGATCGTGTGGGACGTCTGTTCGCGCATGATTGGAGAAACGCTCTGGCGGCCGGTCAGGTACTGGACGGCCACGAAAATTGAGATGTTGTAGTGCCTGCACAGAAATCACCAAAAGAATTAATACGACGCAGTGTGTTGTAGTAAAATCACCTGTAGGTCCCAATAAAATTGCTCATCCATCCGTCCTGCGTGTTCAAAATGCCCACCAAATCATCGAATACTAAGAAACTCGGTTCGAGGTACTGTTGGTAGCGCCGTTTCAAGTTGTCCACGTACTGCACCAGCACGTCCTTGTTGAAGCCTTCGTACACCCGCACGTGCTCCTCCGAAGCCCAGTGGAACCGATAGGAGTGTTTAAACTAATCACGAGCAACCATGCGTGTTTCCTTTTATGTATTATTATTGTACCTTGGTGCGAACCATGACGAGCCCGAACTGGAACGCTCCTTTCTTGCGGAGGCACATCGAGTACAATAACCAGCGCAGGAAGTGGGTCTTGCCGCGTTCGCTCTTGCCCACGAGCACAAACAGCTGGCCGGCCGTCGGGTCCTTGGGGTAGAAGTACTCGACGTTGCGCGAGAGCTGTTCTGGGTCCTCTGGCAGTTCTTCCTCCTTCTCCTCCTTCTTCTTCTTCTTCTTCTTAGACTTCTTCTCCTTCTGCTTCTGGATGTACTCATCTATCTTCTCCTCGATCGGTTCTTCTTCCTCTGCGTCGTTTGGTGCTGGTAGGGCGCCCAGCGGGCCGGCATTGTCGTCCACGACCCTTTTTTAAATGTCGTTGAGCGGCAATTAAATTTTTTTTATTGTCTGGTGCTAGTTTTGTAAAAAGGGGATGCCTCCCTCTTTCTACACCACGGCGCCATGGATGCGCCGGGAAGACAAGGAGAGCCTGTCGCACAAGCTGACCAAAACAAGCAAGCCGTCCTGGGTCGACAACAAGCCGGTTGTCCGCGGCAAACAAGCAGGGCCCACGGGCTACGCGGGCCAGACCGACAAACAAAGGGCCCAGAAGACCCGCGACATCATGAAGTGGGTAAACCCCGAATTACACCAGGCGCTGGGCATCCTGCGGCCGCCCTCCCCACCACCATCGCGCCCCGTCTCGCCGCCACCGCACTCGCGCCCCGCGTCGCCGTCACCACAACCCTCGCGCTCCGCGTCGCCGTCACCACAGCCCTCGCGCTCCGCGTCGCCGTCACCACCGCCCTCGCGCTCGCCTTCACCCTCGCCGCCACCATCGCGCTCGCGTTCCGCTTCGCCACCACACTCTCGCCGCGCCTCGAAGTCGGGCAGCGAGGACGAAGGCGATGGCAACGAGGACAGAGGGGGAGACGGCGGCGGTGAGATCAAGTGGGACGAAGGCGGTGAAGGTGGCGAGGTCAACGAGGACGGCCCTCCCGCACGCGCCGGCAGCCCGGAGCCAGACGAGCAACCACTCGACGGGCGGCCCGCGTCGCCCCGCGCCCGACCACCGCCCGACCAGTCGAAGCTTATAGAAGATCTGCGATTGCAGATCAGCCAGCTGGAGAAGATGGTCGACCACAGTGACGCAACAGTACGCGTACAGGACGCAACGATCGGCCTCTTGGAAGACGATATCGATTCGGCCAAAGCGGCGGTCGTTCTTATACAAGAGGAGGCAGATAACGCCAGAAAACTTGTGGACGACATGAATGCACAGTACAAGCAAAAATTGACTGCAGCAGAGGACGAGGTCGAGAGGCTGAAAAAGCTTTTGACTGGCGCTGGCTTGGACGCCGAGAAACGCCAGAGAGCAGAGGCACGCATCGCAGCCCTCCAGCAGGAGAAAGACGGCTGGCAAGCGCGAATACAAGAGGCAGAGGAACGCGCCAAAACACTGGCCAAACAAGTCGAAGAAGACAAGGAGTTAAGCAGCAGGCCGCCTTGGCCGAACAGAAGCGACTGAACGAAGAGTTAGAGAAGAACCAGGCCAGTCTGCGCGAGGCCCACGACCGGGCGCTGGCCGAAAAAGACGAAAAGGCCAAGGAGTTACTGGATGCCAGGACAAAGCTACGGCAAGAACAGGCGGCAACCAACCAGCGCCTGGAGGAGCTCAAGAGCCAAAAAGAGGAGACAGAGAGAGAACGCAAACGAGCCAACGACCTGGCAGCCTACGTCGCGCGCCTGGAGGAAACGATCAAGAACAGCGGAAATGACGGCAGGAGGATCGTCGACGTGAGCAACCAGTACCGACAATACACCGACCGCCTCGCCGCCGCCGCAAGGGCCCGTATCGACGAGGCAAACAAGAGGATCGCCCAGCTGCAGCAAGCGGGCCAGGGCCTCCAGAACGACTACCATATACTTCAGCAGAAAATGGTTATACTGCAGACAGAAAGGGACCATGCACTCGAAGTGGCACGCGCAGAAAAGCTGGCACACGAACGGCTGGAGAAAGTCGCAGACAGTGCAAGACAGGAAGCAGCACGAAAGGCAGCGGAGGCCGACAGGGCCGCGCGAGAGGCAGAAGCGGCCAAACAACAGGCAGCCCAGGCCAAGGGCGCCAACGACGAGCTGCGGCAGAAGGCAGAAGACGCAAAGGAAGCCGAACGGCAGGCTCAGCAGGAGAAACAAGAGGCGGAGCAAAAGGCGTCCAGCGCACAACAGGCGGCCGCGGGGCTGGTGGCAGAACTCAGGGACAAGAACGCGGCCACGCTCGGGTACAGCGAAGAGAAGACGGCGCTGGAAGGCAAAGCAGAGGAGGCGGAACAAAAGGCAGAACTCTACAGGCAGCAAGCGGCCGAGACAGCGCGCAATGCAGCGGATGCTAGCAGGCAGGTGTTTGAGACTAACCAGAAGCTGCAAGAGATCAACGAGCGGGCCGCCGCGCTGGACCAGCAGCTGCTAGAAGCAAACAAAGCCTACCAGGGGCTGGAGTCGGACAAGGCGGGCGTAGAGGCCCTGCAGAAAAAGGCAGAGGCCCTGGCGGGCGAGTACCTGGACCAGATTACGCTCAAGGACACCGAGATCGAACAGCTACAGTCACAACTCAAGGAGAGCAGCGACCGTCTGCAGACGGCAGAAGGCAACACCGAGGCGGAAAGGGCCAAGAACGTCGGGCTGCAACAAGAACTGCAAGAAGCCCATAAACACAACCAGGAGCTCCAGGCACGGGCCAGAGAATACAGGCGCAACCGCCAGCTGCTGCTACAGGACCTGCGCCGCAAGGCAGCAGAGATCAAGCAGTTGCAGACCGACTCCAAGCAACAAGCGAGGCTCGCACGCGAGCAGAGGGCGCTGGCAGACGCGGCCCTGGAGCAAGTGGCGTCGCTCGGCGCAGAGGCCCAGCGAGCTAAACAAGCGAGCGAGGAGGCCCGCCACCGGCTGACAACAGAAAACAAACAAGCCGTACAGGCACTGGAGGAGGCGCTAGCGCGCGAGCGCCACCTGCAGCAAGACCTGGAGGCTGCTAACAAGGGAGGAGAAGCGCTGCAACAGCACGTGGACAGCTTGACACGCGAAACCTCACAGCAAGAGATTTCGTTGGCCGAAGCGAGCGAGGCCTACAACAAGCTGACCGGACGGGTCGAGAAGCTCAGAGAGAAGCTGGGGCTGGCCACTGACACGATCGCGGAAGCGGACGAGGCCGTGATGCAAATGGGCCACCAGAGCGAGAAACAGAGCAAGGAAATCCTCAAACTCAGGAAAGAACTCAAGGGCGCGAAAGACGCTCTGGCTAGAGCACGGGAGGGCAAGAAGGCAGAGAAAGCCGCGGCCAGGGTCAAGGAGGCGGAACGCCTGCTCAAAGAGCGCCAGGCAAGCGAGGGCAAGCTGCGCCAGCTTGCCGAGCGGCTCCGGGAGTCCGAGGAACCGAAGGCCGCCCTCGAGAAGAAACATGCTGACTACAAGGAAAGGGCCAACGCGCTGCTCCAAAAGGACAGAAAGACGGCGGGCAACGTCCAGCAAAAGCTCCTCGATCAGCTCAAGCGGTACCAAGAAGAAATCAAGAAGTACAAGGAGTCCCAGGAAGTCTCGGGCGCCAGCAAGCTCGCGCAACGGGCCGAACAGGCACAGCAGAAAGTCACCGAGCTCAAGGAAGCGGCGGTAGAGGCCGGGGCGCCCGCTCTGCCGCCCGAAGAAAAGAAGAGGCTGGTGCACACGGCCAGCGCAGAGGAGTTCAGCGCGTTCGTCAAGAGGTCGGGCATGGTAGACTTCATGAAGAACACGCTCGAGCGCGAGAAGGGCAGCTTCCCGCAGGGGAGCGGCCTGGACAAGGCCTGGGAGTGGGCGCAGAGCCAAGGCGTGCCCGTCTTCACTCCGCGGCCCGACGTGGGACAGGCGGTGGGCGAAGGCCTCGTGACGCAGCCCAGCATCGTCAGCGGCTTCAAGGCCTTGTTCCAGGGCCTGTTTGCCAGAGGCTGGCTCCAGTCCCGGGGTCTCGCGGTCGGCGCCGCCACGGGCGCACCCATGCGAATGGCCGCCGGTGTCGGCGGGCCGGTGCGTCGTCAGGGCGCCCGGGGGGTAGAGAACAGCGACAGGAGCGGTGCTGGCGTGCTGGTCGCTGCCGGCGGCGAGGCCTACGGCAGCAACACCTCTGCTGGCAAAGTCTTTTGCGTGGGCCAGTCCGGCGGCGGCGGCGACGACTCGACGTGGCTCGGGGGTGCAGGATCAGACTATAGCCAAGGCGCCAACAATAACCAAGCGTACGTTAAGGATGCCGCGCCCATGGACATGGAATCAGCACCGGACAGAGAGCTGGACACCAAGCAAGCCGAGCAGGAGCTCTTGTATTATGCCATGAACGGGAAAGCTCTGCCCACAGGCCACGAGAGGGAGAGCCTGAACATGCTGCGCGTGGGCATCCTGGAGGCCATGCGCAAGCGAAACATGGGCGTCAACGACAGAGAGCTGCTCGACAAGGTCCGGGGCAAGCCCGAGGAGGCCAAGGCCTTCCTGCGAGAGGGGACCAAGAGTGTCATAGAGAGCATCCTGAAGGACCCAGAGAACAGGCAAAAGTACAAGGACAACCTGGCCGTCAGGTGCTTGGCCAACTTGGTGCTGACCGCCACGGCCAAGGGCACGGAGGCGGACATGGACTACAAGATCTTCCCTGACCAGCTAGGAGAGCTGCCCGAGAAGGACGTGCAAATTCTCACCAGCCAGAAGCTCACCTTTGAAGAGCGGCTCAAGGTAGTCCGAATGGCGCTGGCGTACGGCACCGACGAGTGGCACGACCAGAAGCTCGTCACCAGCCTCAGCGAGGAGCACTCTATCCCGTTGTTCGAGGAGCTGCTGGAGCGCAAGACACGGAGCCAAGGACCCGTGGGCACAACCGAGAAATCGCGCACGCTGCACGAAATGATCGAAAAGGCATCCGAGCGCATCCAGGCAGAGGGCGGGAGGGGCAAGAAGCTGATGAAGGAATGGCACAAGGTTTTGTCTAAGCTAGGCATCAAGCTCGTGAAGCTAAACAGCAAGAGAAAGGACATGGCAGAAACGAGTAGTGCGCCGAACAAGAAGCGGAAGAACAATTGATTCTTTTTTGTTGTTGTACGTTTATCATTAAAAAAGCCGGGATGCACCACTTGCAGAGCTTCAACCCACAGCTCGCGCTAGCGCTAGGCAAACTGAACCAAAAGGAACTGAGGCAGGCCGGCCGCAAGTGGCAGAAAGAGGCACAGGCCGAACAGAAAGTGCTCGAGGCCCTGCACAACACGGTCGAGGAGGCACCGCTCGAAAAGATTTTCCCGCCGCCCAAGGTGCAGGACGCACAGATCCTACTGAAAATCTCGCCTGAACAGGCCAGGCAGTGCGAAGCGGCCCTGAACGGCGCCAAGTAACAACAAAAAAATGTTTATTCTCTGGTAGCCCTTTTTAAACAAAACGAAGAACAATGGCCGCCCCACAACGAGGACCCGTGCGCCTGGCGACTACCACCGACGAGAAGTCGGGCGCGCACCTCAACAATGCAGTTGAGCGAGGTACTCAAACTGACCCCGTGGTCAAGACCGATGCCCTGGCCACTTCCTCTATCATCGACTCTGCACTCAACGGGATCCCCGAGCCCCAGCTGGACAACACGACGCGCAGCATGAAGGCGATTGCCCAGCGACTTTCCAAGAACAGTCTGGCCTCGTGGTACAAAGGGGCAGTCTTGCTGACCGGCACGGGCGACGAAATTGAGGCAGTCTACGGCAGGGATTTCGTAGAGGCGAACTGCTATGTCGGGATGGAAGGTGCTCCTTACACTACGATGAAGCCCTGGCTCACTGAATTGCGGAGGTCGTACGGAAACTACTGGAATGGTTGTATGCAAGCGGCCAGAATGATCGAAGAGTACCAGGCCTCGAAAATGCGAGACGAACAATGGTCGCTCATTCCTTCGGTCTCCTCGTTCGAGCGCGAGGACGGCAACGTGCGCGGCTGGGTCGGCATCAACAGGGCCAGCAACGAGCCTCTTGGCGCACCGGGCCGCTAAAAAAGAAAGTTGTGAGCCCCTTCTTTTGTATAACGGATGGATCCCTTTGCTAATCTTGAGCCACCGGCCGCGGAAGACGGCAAGCAGGAGCTGCCACCAGAACAAGCGGAGGCTGCAGATCCTCCTCCGGCTCAGCCCCCTCCCAAGAAAAGACGGCGCGTGGCAGCCAAAGAACGCCGGCCACCGCCGCTGACGCAGTCGCGGTTTGAGGAGGCCGAGGCGGTGCCCTTGCGCGACGACCCTGCCTACCGGCTCCTGTGCGCCTACGGCAAATCGGAGCTGATTGCGCCCAAGCTCAAAAAAGCGGGGATCCCCTGCGAGCCACGGACGCTGCGCAAGGTGGCCCGCGCGCGTTTGCCCGTGATCTTGGAGGAGGCCGAAGAGGCGCTGGACGACTCGGCCGTGGACCAGATGTCCAGGCCTTGAAGCAAGGGCTGACGTGCCTGGAGCGCCTGGTGTCGAGCCGCACGCGCTACCAGATTTCCGGCATGACTGACGAGTGCTTGCCAACGAGAGGTGGCTTTTCTTGCTCGAGCGCGCCAAGCTCAAGGCCGGCATCGGCATGACGAGGCTCGACCCAGTCACCGAGCTGGCCTTGATCACGGCGCAAACCGCGGCCATCGCACACGCCCGCAACACCTCTGCCGTACTAGCAGCAGTAGTCCTAGACACCCCAGCCCCCCCCGACTGTAAATCAATAAATAAAAATATATTAACGCTGTTTTTCAATACGGAGAAAAAAGATGGACGAGATTGCCGGGACCGTCAGCGACACGTTCAGTATGGAGAACGTTGCGCGCAGTGCTACTGCCGCGGCGTTCGCCTACTTTGCGACGCCGGTACTAGTGCAAAAGGACGCCCCCGTCTCGTTTGCGGCCGTGCCCGGGCTCAGAGGCGTGACCGTCAGCAAGTCGGTAGGCATGGCCATCATCGCGGCCGCGACGACCACGGTCGTGGACCTGCTGCAGTCCCGTGTGCTCAATTCAACACAAGAGGGCCGGCTGGCCCGTTACCATTCCTTGGCCCTGCACGTTGTCGGCGGTGGTCTGATCTACAGCGTGATGCCTGGCCTGCTGGCCGGTTACGGCCTGAACATGGCATCCGGTGACACGGGCAAGCAGCTCTTTATGCTCGGCGCGCTCTCAGAAGTCGTGTCGCAATACGCCTACGAAAACTATCTGAACCCGGCTGGCGAGGGCCACTACCGCTTCTAAAAAGAGGCAAAAATTAAAACTTGTGGTCCTTCACTTAAGAAGATGACCACGACTGTCGTGACACCGGAAGAAGCCCTAGCCGTGTGGGGAATTCTGGTCTTTGTGCTAGCGGTCCTGCTAGTGCTGCTGAAAAGGGCGAGAGCAAAAAAGCCGCCCGCCGTCGACCTGGACGCCTACGTGCCGCTCGACGATGTCGACCAAGAGACAAGCGCTGGCGCAGCTGTTCGGTGCGCTGGAGATGGTGTTCCAAAAGTACGGGCTGTTGCGAATCGAGGAGATCAAGGAACTGAAGCAGCTGCAGAGACTAGGTCTGGAACAGCAGGTTGAGGCCGTACAGACATGGTTCTTGCCTGCCTGGAAGGACGGCAAGCTCGCTGACTTTGTGCGCTCCGAGGCCGGAATCTGGGCCGAGCTCGTCTGCAAGTTCCGCGCGCCCACGCAGCAGCTCCAGCAGCTGCAGCAGCACCTCGTGGCTAAAAGACAGCTGTGCCAGGACCAAGCCTTCCTTGGCGAAATTGCTGCTCTCTTGGCAAAAATATGTGCGGTCATTACGTATTAAAAAATTTTAATCTTGCGCACAAACGTTTTTTAAATAACTCTACGGATGGGCAAGCGAGCTCGCGAACGCCGGACTGCCAAGAAGTCGGCCAAGAAAGAAGAAAGGCGAGAGAAGGAGACTGCCAAGCGGGAGGCGAAGAAAGAGAAGGAGGACGAGCACGCCGCCAAGCGCGCGCGCATCGGCCGGCGCAAGTACGAAGACAGGGAGAACAAGCAGCACAACAAGGAGGACCGCCAGAAGACCGCGCGGACGATGGGCGTGGCGGTGCCGCTCGCGGTCGGGGCCGTCGCGATCTCGGCCGCCATGATAATGTCTGGAAAAAAATAAATTATTTATTTTCTGGTTGCCTTATATATAACTAACAGACACCGAGATGTTCGGCGGCAAGCGAACGAGCGTGACTATGATGCCCCCACCCGGGAAGAAGGCCAGGCTCGTAGAGTCCCAGGAGCGCGACGCCAAGACCGGCGCCTTGGTCGTGACTGCCACGAATCATATCGCCAAGAGGCCTACCCGCCCAGTGTGGACACAGATCATCATGACACCCAAGCCCAACACAGCCGCCTTGCACAACACCGCGTACTTCTCGTTTATTCTTGAAAACCGCGCGGCGGGCGCCATCGAGGACGCCACCCTTCGCTTCGAGATCAAGTTCGCGGCCGGCAGCCCGCAGCCGACCGACTCGCGTGTCCTGCCCGTGACCCAGTGGTGGGATCGCATCGAATTCTACGAAAGGCTGTCTGGCCGGGAGCTGGCGCGCTACTACGGCAACGTTTTGCACCTGCTGATGAACACCCTGAGCCAGGAGGCGCTGTCGAGCATCAACGACATGCTCAACCAGGACAAGTACGGCCGCCCGAGCTCGCGCACGTGGCGCAGCGGCGACGTCCAGCATTTCTACCTGCCCGTCGTGCACCTGTTTTTAGCCAGCATGGACTTGGACCTGAGCCACCTTAACGCTTCTACCCCAAGGGCTCGATCTTTGTCGAGAGCCAGAGCGCACTGGCCGTGCCGTGTACCGCGACGCTGGAGGAAGTGCGCTGGATCTCCTCGTCCACGCTCTTGCCCAACGGCCTGCTGGTGGGCAAGCACCCCGACAAAATCGGCAAGGTCGTGCAGCACCGCTAACTGGACTTGTTCAGTTTATCGACCACGGCCGCGAGATGTTGCCGTCGAGCAGAGTCACAGTGAACCTCGACCAGTTCAACCATCAATCCGGAGCGTTGTTTGTGTACCTGCGGCGTTCGGGCAGCCAGGGCGTGGCCTACGACGCGGGCGCGGTCACCTACTACCCGCAGTACGCCTACGACTCGACCGGTCGGCTGTTCAAGGGCGAAGCGCTCGGCGACGACGCCACCATCGACTTAGAGGACGTGCAGGGCCGTTCTCAGCTTGGACAAGGAGTGGCAGTGGACGAGCGTTACTTCAGAGAGCACACTGCCAACGAGCTGTTCAACGAGGTCTTTGCGGCCAACAACAATGTCTACGTCATCCCGTTCTCGCACGATTTGCGTGCCATGTTGGACGGAGAGATGAACGGGTTCAAGGTGTTCCAAGGCGCCAGAGAACGGCTGGTGTTCAACACGGCGCCCGCGCCCACCGAGGCCACGCTGGAGCTTGCGCCACAGGGCACCATCACGTTGAACAACAACCGCCTCATCTTCAAGTACGACGGGGTAGTGCTGGCCATTGCCGATATCGACGGTGATGCCGGCTACACTGGCGCGGCGATCGGCTCCAGCCAGTGGCATTACTCTTTCGACGACGTCGGTGCCTGGACCAAGATCAACGCGCTGCTGGCGAACAGCAGCTACCTGAAGAGCAAGGGTATCAGGATCTCGCTCGCGAGCGCCGGCGGCACGGCCGCGGACTTCAGCAATAACAACGTGATCGCTACTTTTACTGACCGCTCCGACCAGCCCTTGATCTGCGACAAGGACGATCTGCTGCGGTTCACGATCGCGCTGGGCGACGCGACTGCGGCCGACCAGGCAGTGAAGGAGTTCCTCCCGAAGACCTACACCCGCGGCAAGCGCGGGTTCCGCAGCGGGATCTATGACATCTGCATCTACTCGGCGTTCTTCCGACACCTGCGCGAAGGGCACGGGCGTTTGGAGGCCGCGGCGGTGCACAACTAAAACATCAGGAAGACAAAAGCGTTTTTAAAGTTAAAGGGCAACTGATTGGCGAGAAAAGAAAATGGAACCGCTCGTGGCCGCGATTGTCGCCGTTATTGTGATAGGAGTGGTTGGGTGCGTGTGCATCCTGTACTTTCCGGTCAGGTGTCCGGACGAACAAGTGGCGCCGGCAGTGGTGGTGGCGCAAGCGTAAGACAGCAACTGTTTAATAAGATTATCTACTTGGCCGAAAAACACCCTCAAGCGTTCGTTTAGATTTTGTTCGGCGGCTGCCCAGTAGCGCTGCCGCCGAGAGACGACCGCCTGCGCCAGCTGGGGTACGAACGGGCCAGCCCCAAGCCGCCGAGGTCTAATAAAGGCAGCTGGATGTTGAAGAACAAGCTCTGCTGCTGTCGGTCGTCGCCGGTGGCCCAGGCACCGGTCGGCAAGGGCTCATACCGCACGGGGCGCACGAACTCGGTGACGAGGCCGACGAGGTCGTTGGGCAGATGCCGGTCTAACAACCGCAGCGCCAAGTGCTCCGCTGCCACCGCGCGAAGGACCTGCCGCGCCACCGGCTGCACCAGGACGGCCACGTCGAGGAACGAGCACGACACAAAGGGAGCGGGCACAAAGAAGACCTGGCCGCTGCCCTCATGCACGACGGGCTGGCTGTTGCGCGCAGTCACCGGAACAGAGCTCGCCAGCAGTTCGGGTATCGTCGGCGCGATGTCGTTGAACGCGGGGCTCTTGCACCTGTGGTCGATCAGGGCGTCCACGACCCGTCGCTCGGCCTCTGTCATCATCGAAGTCATTCCGGTTCTAGCTTTATGAAAGTGACAAGTCACTTTTTTTTGAATTTGGGGCCCGGCCGAACCATTTGACTTGTCTCCGTTCAAAAAGCAGTGTCCGTTACTTTTCTTTTGAATCTGTGCCCGTTAGTAAAAAAATAATCCTCTGTTGCCCTTTTGTAACTAAAGGACAAAAGCACAACTAGAGATGTCTTCCAGCTCCTGTGCAACTTGCGGCCACGCCACCGCCGCCCCTGTGAAGGAAAAGAAGCACAGAGCGCCGTCTGCCTATAACCAGGTAACATTGTCACGGGACGTTATTTTGCTGGAAATCATGCTTTTCGTTGTTTATAGTTCTTCAAGGACCAGATGGCCACGCCCGAAGTCAAGGCCATGCAACACAAGGAACGCATGGCGTACATCAGCTCGAAATGGAACCAACAGAAGGCGGCTGCTCCTGCTCCTTCTTGCGCTGCACCCCAGCCGGAACAGGTATCGGCAGCGAGCGAGGCACTCCCTGCTGGACGCCCTGTCCTCGTGCGTTCGATCTAACCAGTGCACAGAACGCGAGACCAAAGGCATCCGAGAGGTGCTCGTTTTCGCTGTGGCATTTAGTCTCGCCAGTGACGTTGAACGATTCTATTAAATTCTGTGCCAGAACCCTGGACTGTAACTTGAATTTGCCCTTGATCCGTCTGGACATGGCCGGTGTCAATGAGAAGAAGCACGAAAACTTGAAACTAGAGGCATAATAGAGTAGCTCCTTGGCACCGAGACTGAGCATAGTTGCACCGGCCGCCGCTTGGATAAGCAGATTTGACGGGTTTGTGTTTGCTCTCCCAAACACTTGGTCCTCGATAACGCAGACGTCAGCGTTGTGCACTTCATCAATTGCGTTCAGGCACGCAAACAGGGACTTGGTCTTGAAGCTGTCGATGTCGTCCTGTCTGGCGATGTCTAAAACGTTGGCATACGTGACGGTGATAGCGTTGGTGCTGTTGTCCTTTGTGAGCACAACCACACCAAGATTTCTCAGTCCCGGGTCGATTGACACCACTTTTTCTATTTTCATTTATCTTTCTTTGTTTTAATACAAGACGAAATTTCTTTTTTTTGTTCACACGTCCTCATACCAAGACAAGCTGACGTACACGTCGGCACTGCCTGTAGTGGTCGAGGCGGCCAGACACAGCACTTCTCCGGGCCCAACGCTGATGTCCAGCTTGCTCAAGTCTAGCGAAGCGGCGGCTGAGCCGCTCGAGGACACGACGCACGCCACGGCCGCATTGCCACCACTGATGTTCACCAAGCTCGCGCTGTACTCAGTATTAGAAGCGGCCGAGTCGTGGTTCGCGTAGGTCGGCGCGCTGCCAAACGTGGCCTGGGTCAGCACGCGCAGGGTCACTGGTTTCGTGCCACTTACGACGGCGACCGTCAGCAGCAGCGGGTACAGCACGTCGTTGTTGGCCAGGGCACCAATCAAGGTCTTGTTGCGGATGGTCAGCACGTTCTGTTCGGTGGCGCCGATGGTCTGCATGGTGGGACGAGCAAAGGTCAGGCCAAGCTGTCGTACAAAGCCCTCGACAAAGACACCGACCGAGGCGCTGCGCAGCTGCGCGCTCGCGCCAATCGTCTGCAGACGGAAAGGCAGCGAAGCGTTCGACAGCGACGGCAGGGTATTGGCGCCCGCGTAGCGTATGCGGTGCACAGGCACGAGGGCGCCGTCCAGCTGCCGTTAGGTCGAGAAGACGATGGCGCCAAAGCCCAAGTATTGGAATTCGATTTCGAAGATATTGCCCTTTGACCAGTCCTTGCGATTTAAGCTGTCGCCGCCGAGACAGGTATCCAGGTTCCAATTCTTTTGGTCGATGTACGTGTCCACGCCCGCGTTGCGGTGCAGGATGCGCAGCCGGTTGGACTGTGTCTGGTCCTGCATAAAGAAGAACCCGTTGGAGTCGTCGCCGATGCCCGCCCGCGCCGAGTTGGCTACATTCGGTGACGCAGGAAAGATGGCAGTGAAGCGGCAGACCAGCCCTTGCCCCGCGCGGTACTTGCAGCGCCTGAGACTTTGGGCCTGTGCCGTGCCGCTCAGCGATACCAGGCCGTTGGCGCAGGCCACCGAGCCAGAGGTAGTGAACTTGCGCGGGTTGAGCAAGCCAGCGTAAGGGAAAGCCTCCTGCAAGAGCGGCGTAGGGTACGCGACCTTGTGCTCTCCAAAGGCCGTGGTCATGGAGGGCAACGGCTTGGTCTCGATGGTGTCCTCCAGCCGCAGCCGTTTCGTGCCGCCGAGCGTCAGTGACATTTTTTCATTTTCTGTTATTTGTTAGTAGTTAGTGACCGGGAAAATAAGTTTTTTGTACAAACAATGAGCTCCCTGCGCAACATTAGCAAAATGAACCTGCTGGCCAGGAGCAAGGACCGGGACAGGGTACAGGGAGTGGGCGACAGCGCCTAGTTCCGGCTGCCCTTGTCGGAGGCTATCGAGGGCCGGTACAAGCTCATTTGGGCCACGGTGCCCAACGCGCTATACAACGTGAATTCGAAAAACAACAAGTTGTACCTGACCAGCACGGCCACGGGCGACGTGACCATTACGATCCCATCGCAGAATTACACTGGTGAGACCCTGGCGGACGCGCTGCAGAGTTTGCTGATCAACGAAGGGTACGTGCAGCCCGGGCAGACGATCGGCATCACGTACCTCGATACCCACCTCAAGCTGCAGTTTACGTTGAGCGCCGGCGCCGAGTTCACGATCTACTGCAGGCAATCCAATACGGACAGCGCGCACGCGGTGCTCGGCTTCGAGACTTCGGCACAGGACGCAGCGGCACAGCTGACTCCGGGGCAGACCAGGGTCTTGCCCAGCGTGGTGGCGCTAGGCCTGCCGACTAGCATTGGCATCCGAATCAAGGAGTGCTCGAGTTTGGCCTACTCGGTCGGCGGCTTCTACGAAGTGTGGAACGGCAGCAGCGTCACGCGCGGCACCAAGGATCACTCGGCCAGCTTGATCATTCCGTTCCTGGCCTCGAGCGGTGGGTACCAGTCTAGCGCCCAGGACAGGCACGACCAGTACGTCTACTTTCCTAGCGCGGTCAAGTATCTCAACATCCAGGTCGTGTCGCCGGACACGCGCGACAAGGTTGACCTCAATGGAGCAGACTGGGAAATGCTGCTGAGCAAGGCGTAAGGAATTTTTTTTAATATTGTGGGCGATGTATTTCAAGACGAAATCGCAATGGTAAGGAGCACTGGGAAGTTGGCAAGAGCCGCGAGAGGCGCGCCACCGCGAGCACCGCGGCCGGCGGCAGCGGCAGCAGCACCGCCACCGGACCCAGTCGAGCAGCACCACCACGACCCAGTCGAGTACACGCGCTACCTGCTGGCCCTGACCAAGAAGAAGAAGAACAGCCCCGGTATGCCGGCCTTCAAGCCAAAAGCGGCCAGGCGAAAGAAGAAGAAGACGAAAATTTAAATATTGTCACAAACTTTCTTTTAACAGACGAAAAAAGAAGGATGGACGAGAAAGTCGTGATATCGCGGGAGGACTCGCATGACTCGGAAGACTCGGACGTAAAGCGAGAGGAAGAAAAATGGTCCTCGCGCCACGAGTCTTATTTTGCCAGCGTGGTGGACGAATGCGCGCTGCACGCGCGCCTCAACAACTCGGCCGGCTATTTTTACTACAACAAGTTCCTGATCTTCGGGCTGCTGGCTACTATCGTGCCGGCGATCTGCTCCGTCGTCGTCGGCAACTTCGGCTTCAAGGCGTGCGAAGCGGGCCGGGCCGGCTACGACTGGGTCAGTGTGACCTGCCTGATCCTGGTGGCCATCATCTCCGGCATCAACAGCTTTTCCAACTTTGGGCAAAAAGCAGAGCGCCACTTCTCCTGTGAGATCCTGTTCGAGATGGTCAAGAACGAACTGTCAGTCGAATGGCCAAGAAGAGGCGCTTTAGATTAGCAGCGGACGTGCTGCTGGTCAAGATTACCATGGCCCTGGAGAAAGTGCGTTCGAACGAGCAGGTCATACCTGGCCCGATGCTGTGGGCGCACCGCCTGGACCGCGAGAAGCTGGCCAAAGCGCGCGCACAGATGGTGACGAGCGGTGACCCTGTTAGGATCCACCACAGCACGCCCGTGACGCTGGGCAGGCACTTGATCCCGATGCCTACATGACCGTGCAGACCTTGGGACACAGCTCGCAGCAGTTGGAAGCGAGGGCGGCCTTCACGAGCTCCCAGATGACATCGACCACGGGCGGGATGAGCTTGTCCACGTTGTCGTCGGGACACAAGTCCACGAGCACCGAAATAAGGATCTGCTTCTTCTCCTCGCCAGTGTGGTTAGTATAGAGAGCAAGGTACTTGACCCCGTGAACAATGAGCTGCGGCACTGACTGCCAGCTGAAATCGCTGTATGTGCGCTTGAGCTCGAGTGCGAGCTCGTGCGAGGTTACGGTGATGGACTCTGGCGACGAGGGCATCAGCCGTTGTTCGGTCTTACGTCTTTGCAACATGTTCTTTGTTTTGTTTGTGCCATAAGAAAAAAGTATATCCTCTTTCCTTTAGTATTAAAAGAGGGATGGCCTTGCTGAAACTGGACAACCGGCAGTTGAACGAATGGACACCGAAGAAAAACTGCTCGTGCCGCAAGCATCGCGACTTTGTCTCTTTCCGATACGGCGTCCGGACCTGTATTCATTCTATGAAGCTTCCCTGCGGTCGTTCTGGACGGCAGACAAGCTTGATCTGAGCCGGGAACAGGCCGATTTCAAGAAATTGAGTGCGGACAGCAGCATTTTATTAAGATGGTGCTGGGCTTTTTCGCCTCGAGCGACGGCATCATCCAAGAGAACCTGGCCGCTAATTTTTTGGCTGAGGTGCAATATTCCGAAGCAAGACTTTTTTATTCTTACCAGATCTTTAATGAAGCCGAACACTCGCGGACCTACAGCCTCTTGATCGACACGATCATTAGCGACCAGACAGAGAAGGACAAGCTGTTCAATGCGATCACGCAGGTCCCGACCGTGGCACAAAAAGCGAAATGGGCGCTGCAGTGGCTCAGCCCGGCCCGGTCTTCGTTTGCCAAGCGGCTGGTGGCGTTCGCTTGTGTGGAACTTGTCCAGTTCGCCTCTTCTTTCGCCTCCATCTTTTGGCTGAAACAAAAGCACCCGGGCCTGCTGCAGGGCCTGTGCACCAGCAACGAGTTTATTGCGCGGGACGAGAGACAGCACGGCCTGTTCGCGTGCCACTTGTACAAGCACCACGTGTCGAACAAGCTGCAGATGTCGCGCATTTTCCAGATCGTGGCGGGCTGCGTCGAAGTCGAACGGAGGTTCATCAGCGAGTCGCTGCCGGTGGCCTTGCTAGGCCTGAATGCCACGCTGATGGAGCGGTACGTCGAGTTTGTGGCAGACGGCCTGCTGCAGAACTTGGGCCTGAGCGAAAAGCTGTACGGGGTGGCCAAGTGCCCTTTGCCCTTCATGGAGCAGCTAGGCGTGGTAGGCAAGACTAACTTTTTCGAGAAAAGAGTGAGTGAGTACGCGCGGGCGCCGGCCAAGGAGCCCGAATGGGGCCTAGACCAGGACTTCTAGCCATTGATGGTGTCAGGCATCTCCACGACAGTCTCTTCTAGAGCCATTTCGGCGTGGGCGGCTGCCTCGGCTTCTGCCGCCTCGGCCTCTTCGTGCTGTTGGATAAGTGTCTTGACTTGCTCGCGCATGTCCTTGTCACAGCAGACCTTTTCACATAGCGCGATCTGCAGCTGTAACTTCTCTCGTTCTACGGCCAGTATCCGGCGGCGGGCTAGGCACGTGGCCAGCTCGTTCTCGTTCTCAGCTAGTGCTTGTCGCAACGCGTCCATTTCTTTTTAATTAAAAAATACAAACTCGAAAGAAAAAAAATTAGCCCGGGATCTCCGTAATGGTCACTCTGCCTCTTGAATAAACAGTTGAACCGCCAATGACAAGGCTCCAGCTGACACCACCTTGTGTGTCGCCATAAGCTTCGAACCAGATATACTCATTTGCCGCCACTTCCATGATACCCGACAGGCTGGGCGCGGTGATCCGCCCGTTGCCGTAGAGCCCATGGGCGCCAACTGACACCTGAAAATTGGCTTTTGTCTGCTGTACGCCGGAGCTTGAGGCGGGTCTCACTGAATTCCTTTCGACCCAGACATCGTAAAAGGCTCCACTGGTCGGCGGGTTGTTGGTAGCCGCTGCCGAGGTGGTAAACTTGAATGAGCCAGTGATCAGCAATTTCCTGGGCATACCGGACGTGTTCTGCCAGGTCGTGAAGCCGTTGGCATGGCTTACGGTGATGTTGCCGTACACGGGCGCCAGCCTCACTACGCCATCGACCGGGATCTTCCTGCCAGTTCCACTATTAACAGAGACGGCCGTGTCACTCGTCAACCAGTGGCCGCAGTCCCAGGTGCCCAGCTCGAACTGTCCGAGGTCGTTGATCTGCACCACGCGGTCCGTGCCGGCGGAGGGCAGCGCGGTCAGCAACGTCGTTGTGATTTTGCCGCTCGTGACCGTATCCACGCCCGTGAGGCCCGTGGCAGTGACCGACACGCCCTCGGACTCAACGACGGGCGCAAAGGTCCCCACACTGGCAGCGACGCTCGAATGTACCGCGACAATAAACCGGTGGTAGTAATAGAACGCGGTAGGAGCGGGTGCGCTCGAGTTCAGGGTCTGCAACGTCGAGGTAAAAGAGAAGTTGCCGGACCAGACTAGTGTCCAGGTACTGCCATTGTCCGACCCCGCCAACGTAAAGCTTCTAGTTGAGGCACTAAGAGTGGCAGTATTCGTCAACGCGAAGCTCGTGATTCTGTACCGGCGCCGCTTGTGCTCGAGCGTAAAGTGCTCGCCGTACACGTTGCTGCCGTCCACGTTGGTAACGGCGTTGTTTGTCGTGTTAATACTCCCGTCCGAGTTGTAGTTGCTGAGGCTAGTCCAGCCATTGGCAGCGATAACATCGAAAACTCTATAGCTCTCGTAGTTTACAACCGCGGAAGAGTGGCTGACCGCCCAGTTAGTGTCTGTGGTAGGCGTATAGGCCGACATGGAAGTCCAGGTCGGCAGCGCCACCGAGCCAGAAGTCACGACCGTGGTGGAAGTGCTCTGGGTCACCATCTGCCCCGCAGAAGTCAGGCTCAGAACGGCGGTCTGGGCCGGCGTGGAGGCTGGCAACAACGAGCTAGCCGCAAGCTGGCCCGCCGAGTCCAACGTGACCAAAGACGTCGAGCCGGCCAGGCTAGCAGGCACTCTGACAGAAGAGGCGGCTAGCTGCCCTCCGCTGGACAAGGAAACGAAGGACGTGTTGGACGGCAGCGCGCTAGGCAGACTCAGCGCGACCGCCCCGGTGCTCGCGATCGTGGAGGTGCCGATCGTCAGCGGCGACGTGTGTGCGTGCGACTCCGGGGTCGAGCCGAACACGATATAGCCATCAGCGTCGATCGCGAATGCCTGTTTCCCTGTCCAAAACCTGGGCTTGATCTCCGCGATGCGTATATACCCAATTCCGCCCGCGTTGACATAGAGCGATTCTATGACAAAGCGGTAGACTTTGTAGTAGCCCTGGCTGGTGAGGGTGAAGGTTCTGTAAATCTCGCTGGTTAGCCAAGTAGGCATGTCGCTGCCGGAACGATACAACTCCGTCCAAGTGGCAGGGGTAGCGGACGCTTCGTTAGAGCCAAACACTGCTATGCGCCGCGGCCAGGTAGAATACTGGTAGGTAGGATCACCACCTGGGTGCAGGCGCGGGTACCAGTCAAAGTCCTTCAGGCGCATGCTAGTCCCGTCCACGAGACGCAGCTGAACCCAATCTCCCTGTACCCCGTTAGTTGACTGCACAGTGTAACCGAGACCAGTGACAAGCGATGCAGTGTAGACTCCGCTGTTGTTGTAAAATATCTTGCCTAAAAAGCCCGTGTCACCTGTGGTAATATTGTCAAACATTCTCCACGGCTGCCAAGTATCGCCATAACCTGTTTCATAAGCATAGGCTGACACGGCCCATGTGGCGCTGTTAGACGAGGCGTTGCTCCAGACAGGGAACGAGTACGGCGTTAACGAGGTCGCGGCGCCCGTGCCCGAGTTGCCGCTGCTGTCCAGTGTGACCAGGGCCGTCTGTCCGGCAGAGGGCAGAGACACTGGCAGCTTCAGCGCAGAAGCACTTAGCAGGTCTGCGTAGGCCTTGTTGGCAGCGTCAGTGCTGACGAGCGGCGCCGCTATGTTCTTGATCGCGGGGCACGAGGTGTAGTCAAAGCCAAAGTGGTTGATTCCGCACCAGCTAGAACTTCCTCCTGCCTTGATAGAAGCAACCACGATGGCCACGTACCGGGCGGCCCTAGCGTTGTCGGTCGGCGCGAGAGTGATGGAATTGCCATCGACAAAGGTGTACGAGCCAGTGTGCCACAGCGTCCAGGTAGTGCCGTCTAGCGACGTGCCCACCTGCCATGTCTTTGGTGATTTATCCAGACCGCTGGACTGGGCTTGCAGGTAGTACTGTTGCAGTACGACCCCAGTGCCAAAATCTAGCTGGAGCCACTCTCCTGGGTACGCTACACCCGAAAACGTTTTGCTGGAACTGGAAGTGTAGGCGCCGCTTGTGGCTTGTAGGTACTGGTGTTGCTCTGCCAGGAAAAGTTTGAGCCCGTATTGAAGCCGTCGTACGCGTTGCCGTTTCCGGAAGTGGACGCACTCGCGACCAGACCGTTCCAGTTGTTACTCGTCATGCTGTCGGGCTTCTTCACGTACGTAGTGGCTACAAGGCTCAGACCATGAGAGATAGCCTGGTCCCCGTACAGCAGCGCGCAGTCGGAGCCCAGCGACACCAAGCTAGTACTGCTTAGTAGAGCGGCTGGCAGCTTGAGTGCAGAGGTGCCGGACGCCGGAGCGGAAAGGGTGCTGGTGCCTCCAGCCCCGCTGAGTGATAGCGAGCTAGCAGCGCCTGTCGCGAGCTGGCCACCGGAGTCGAGTGTCAGCAGCGCCGTGCTGCCTGGCAGGGCGGTTGGTAGCCTGATCGAAGAAGAGCCGGAAGCTGGGGCTGAAAGTGTACTGGTACCTCCAGCCCCACTGAGTGACAACGAGCTGGCAGCAGCGGCTGCAAAGTTAGGTTTCAGCTCTGTGCAACGTACCCAGCGGGCTGCACTGTTTCCTCCAGGGTAGATCTTTTCGATGACCCAGCGATGGACTCTGAAGTAATTAGTAGCTGCATACGAAGTGGTGAGTGTAAACGTCCTCAAAACCTCATTTACTGCCCAAGAAGGGATGCTGGTGTTCTGGTACAGCACCGTCCAGTTAGTGGGAGGGTCGGCAGCGTCGTTCGAGCCTAGTACCGTAAGACTTTTTGGCCAGGTTGCATATAATCCAGTTGAATCCCCGACATAAACACGAGGGTACCAATCAAAACTCGACAGCAGCATCCGCGCACCATCAGAGCGACGCAGCTGGAACCACTCTCCTTGTATCCCGTTGGTGGTTTGTGCGTTCGCGCCCGCGCCTGCCACATCGTAATCCCCTGCTGGATACGTGTAGTAGTTCTTGCTGACCCAGCCTGTATCTCCGGCAGTGACGTTGTCAAACAATTTCCAGGCTTGCCAGGAACCGACCTCTTCGCTGCTCACTGTCGCTGTCCACGTGCTGCCGTAAGTGTAGTTGCTGAACACAGGAAACGTGTAGGGGTCCCAAGCTATCAGCGTTAGCGAATTTGCGGCGCCCGTGCCCAAGTTGCCGCTGCTGTCTAATGTGACCAGGGCTGTCTGTCCGGTAGAGGGCAACGCGGCCGGCAACTTGAGTGCAGAGGAGCCAGAGGCAGGAGCGGAAAGCGTGCTGGTGCCTCCAGCCCCGCTGAGTGACAGCGAGCTAACAGCCCCTGTCGCGAGCTGGCCACCGGAATCGAGTGTCAACAGTGACGTGCTGCCAGGCAGTGACGCCGGTACCTTGAGCGCAGACGCACCTATCTGGCCCGCGCTCGTCAAGGAAACGAGTGACGTGCTGGCGGGCAGCGAAAGCGGGAGTGTAAATTTAGAGGCGGTGAGTTCGCCGGTCGTGCTGTTCCACTGTGTCGCCTTCTCGGCGGTGGTAGAATCGACGCCCGACCTCAGCGGCTTGATATAAGCAGCATCGGTGCTAGCGGACACTAATTCAGCGCCCGTGGCGTTCAGTACAATCGAGCGGGATGTCGCTGCTTTTGCTCTGTAGCCTATTGCGACCGATTCCTGGGCGGCAGCACCCGTGATAGCCGTACTGCCGATCCCAACCGACCGTACGCCGAGCGTACTAGCATAGGCACCGACAGAGACTGATGAATTGCCTTGTGTGCTCTCCGTGGAGTAGGCACCGATCACGACGGCGAGATCTGACTGGCCAGAGTATCCCGCCCGGTAGCCAGCAGCAACTCCAAACTGGCCCTGTCCACTCGCGCCTGCTTGAGTGCCTATTGCGACGGCGAATGGTTGCTGTCCGTCGCCCGCGGAAGTCCCGATTGCTACACTGTCTCCCCCTTTGAAGCCAATGGCACCGGTAGCGAACTGGCCCGCGCTGTCGAGCGTGACGAACTGCTTGGTGCCTGCGCTGGGCAGGGCCACAGGCAGCTTGAGCGCGACAGAGCCAGTGGCAGGCGCGGAAAGCGTACTGTTGCCGCCAGCCCCTGTCAGCGTGAGCGTCGACGAGCTTACCTGGCCGCTCAGGCCTAGCACGCCGTCTGGATCGACCGTCACCAGCTGCGCGGTCGAGGCTGGCAGGGGGTTAGGCAGCCTCGCGAGAATGTCCGGGATCGTCGTGACAGTGTAGTCGGTGTCCATGAGCACGATTGAACCATTGCCGCTAGGAGCCAAAGACGGCTGCTTGAGCGTCCTGTCCTTGACCGCAAAGATCGAGCCGCTTGGGTCCATGGTCACGATACAGTCGTTTTGGGTAGGCATCACCGACGGGAACTTCACTGCTCCTGCCACCTGGTGGTCGACGTACGCCTTGGGCGCCAGCTGCGAGGCCTTGGTCGGATAACTGGTGTTCTCGATGCAGCCGGCATTGTACAGCTGGTAGTCGAAGGCCAGGCTCCGCATGTACCAAACCCCCGCCCCGTTGTTTTTGGTGCAGATTACGCGCAGGTACCTGGCGTAATCGGCCGCGGTCGCAGGCGTGAACGTGCGCAGGCTGTCGCCGACAAAGGTCTGGGCCGTCTGGCTGTCCCAAGTGAACCACCGGCTGCCGTCCGCGCTATAAGCGACTACCCAGTCCCTGGGCGCGGTAATAGCACCCGCAGACGTGAAGTGGTAAGCAGCGACTTTGGCGTGCTGGCCCAGATCGAGCTGGAGCCACGCGCCTACCACGGTGAGATTATCGACCATCGTCTCGATCATGGCGGTGTAGCTGTTGCCGCTGTAGCTGTCGGGAGCGGTTGTGCCCCACAGGGTCGAGAAGTCGCTGTCAAAGGCCAGGTAGGCTTGGGCTGAATTGCTAGAGGCCGAGGCCACAAAACCTGCGGAGTTGTTAGACGTCATCCCGGCCGGCTGGCTAGTTTTGGCTTCGGTGTCCAGCGTCAAGGTAATCAGGTCGGCTAGATCGACCAAGTGTGGGTCTCCGGACGTTGTCAGCCTGTGAGCGGTATTGAGCGCTACCGCCTCGTTCGCGGCCACTCCGCCTGTTGCCCATCTCACGCCCCCGTCACCGTCCGAAACGAGGACGTTGCCGTTCTGTCCGTCGACCGGCAGCACGAAATCGTCGGTCGCACCGTCGAGGCGCCGCCGCTTGTACGACACTCGCAACTTCCATTTGTTGCTGATTAAATAATATAATAAGAGGAGAAGTTTTTTTAATTAGTTTACAGGATCTCGTCTAGAAAATTGTCGACGAAGCGCATGCGTTGTTCCCAAGTGTCTCCACCGGGGACGTCGCGAGCGGGGTTGATGCAGGCGCCGTCGCCATAAGGGCGGCACACGAGCGAGGCTAAGTCCCGAGGATCCCCTTTTTTGCAAGTCCCGGACCAGTACAGCTGGCCTTCAAAAAAGCAGGCGCCGCAAGTAGGGCAAACTGCCAGCATTTCGGCACACTATAATAGTATTAAAACAGAGAATTAAAAAAGTAATATAATTAGTCAGAACGCTTCGTCTCATCTCATCCACTAGCAGGAAAAACCGGGCAAGGCGCTTGTTGAGCTTTCGCTCTGCTTTTTCCCAGTACTTGCCCCTGGTTATTTCAATGCGTCGCTCCATCTCACCTTCTGTTACTTCATCCCCATCATAATCAGCCTCCCACAAATTCTCCTCTACGCTGAGCCACGGGTCGCACTGGCCAGCAGCAGGCACGTAAAACAAGCCAAACGCGTTTTTTCGTACAATAACCGGAGCATACTTACGTTGCGGGAATTCTTCCACGCGCCAGCCCGCAGTGGTTCGTGGTACGATGGATTGACGTATCCCGCGACCAGGCTCGTGACCACAGACGGAATATCGTACTCCTCCTCCAGTAGGTACAGAGTCTGACCCACGTGCTCCGCGGCGACCAGATCCGCAGCTCCATTTACCACTGGATCGTCGATACGTTTTGCCAACAATATTGAGTCCAGTGCAGAGTAAGTCTCTTCCCCTCCCGACATCCAAGATGAAGCCGGAAGCCCTAGATAAGCCAGAGGATCGGGATACAAAGCAAGGGTTCTGTCCGATATGGACAGCACCGAAGTGGCGAACGGCCCGCCCGTTAGAGCTTCGCGCGGGACGGTACGAGTAAGCGGGGGCAACTCCAGGCGGCGTCGCTTGAGGGGCCGGGCGTCCGTACCAGCGGTCGCTCGTTTGTTCCGTAGAGCGAGCATCATTTTCGTGCGGTGGCACCTAAAGCAACAAAAACCAGAGTGGGTAAAAGGCAAGGAAATTTCTTCGTATTTTGTGGCGCGGTAAAATCACGAAAATCTGTCCACATTCAAAGACGGGAGCAAAATGGCAAAGGGTTCTTTCCTGCTACTATCCACTTCTAGACTTCGGCCGAGCTCGGATTGTGAAGATGCAAGGCCGCCCGTTACGTTTCCTGGCAGAAGTAACGGTTTTCTAGAAGCTTCTGTACCATAAGTAGTCCGGCTGGACCATATGTCGTATATCACTGCCTTTTTGTCCTATCTCAACGTCTTTTTCTTCCATATCACTACCTTCTTTGACCATATCACAATATTTCGGCCATATCCGACACGACAATAGCGAATTTCTAGAAGAATCTGTGTCATACTCACCGGCGGGCCCAAAACTTTGACGGACAACTCATGGCTATTGCCTTTTTGTCCTCATCTATTGCACTTTTTGTCCTGCTGCTGATCCCCTCCCCTTTGCCCCCCTGAGCGGTGCCACCTGGCCACTCCTCTGGCCGGTGCCACCTGGCCACTCCTCTAGCCGGTGCCACCAGCCACCCCTTTGTCACTACCCTGGTAGCGGCACCCCCCCACCCCCGCCACCTGAAATTTCCGGTGCCGGTGCCACCCTGTCAGAACCCACACATGGCGAAATTCTAATTACCATATAAATAAAATCAGATGCAGGGGTTCTGACAACGGCCACCAGCCACCCCTTTGTCAGAACCCCACACCTTGGCCGTTACTCTACACTAATAATCCACCTGACCGGGTTCTGGCTGATGCCACCGCTCACCCCTTGTCAGTACCCCGGTAGCGGCACCCTCCCAACCACGCCACCTGAAATTTCCGGTGCCGGTGCCACCCTGTCAGAACCCACACACGAAGTTCTATTTACCATATAAATAAAATCAGACGCCAGGGTTCTGACAACGGCCACCGGTGCCACCCTGTCAGAACCCCACACCTTGGCCGTTACTCTCCACGAATACTTTACCTGTAAGGGTTCTGGCAGGTGCCACCCTGTCAGAACCCCACACTTTGGCCGTTACGCTCTGCTATACCATTACCTGTAAGGGTTCTGGCAGGTGCCACCGGTGCCACCCTGTCAGAACCCCACACCTTGGCCGTTACGTTCTGCTATACCATTACCTGTAAGGGTTCTGGCAGGTGCCACCCCCCACGAGAGAGAGGGGGGGGAGGCCGCCATTGTGCTGTGGCATGTAGACTAGATGCCACAGCACAGTGGCTGCCCCCCTCCCTCCCCCCTTCCTTCCTCCCCCCTCTTTTTCCCTGGGTGGTGCCACCCCGCCAGAACCACACACCTTGTCCGTTACGTTCTGCTATACCCTTACCTGTAGGGGTTCTGGCAGGTGGCACCGGAGCCAGTTTGCCAGAACCCCACACCTTGTCCGTTACGCTGTGCTATACCATTACCTGTAGGGGTTCTGGCAGGTGGCACCCAGTACTAGATGCCAAGGCGCAGTGGCCCCCCCCCTCTCCCCCCTGTTTTTTCGGGTGGTTGGTGCCACCCCGCCAGAACCCCACACCTTGTCCGTTACGCTCTGCTATACCCTTACCTGTAGGGGTTCTGGCAGGTGCCACCTGTCAGAACCGTGACATGTCTGCCGTTACGCTGCACTATACCCCTACCTGTCACGGTTCTGACAGGTGCCACCTGTCATCCCGCCCCAAGCTGATATGGCCGAAATATGCAGTGATACGCGAATGCCGAAATTTCCCGAGGAAATGCCACTTTTCTTGCTTCGGGCCTGCCATGTAACAAATGCAGATTTAGCGCGGAAATGCCATTTTGCTCGATCCGGGCCGGCCGTACACCAAATGCCATTTTGCGGGTACAAAATGGCAATGGTTATCCGGCCGGTCCGCTGGTACAAAAAGGCAATTCTTACCTGGTCGGCCCGCCAGGACAAAAGGCAATGGGTCGTTCAGGCATATCGTAGATTTTTAACAATCATATCAATATGTCTATATATTTATATATATATATATATATGTGTGTGTGTGTGTGTGTGTGAATGTTCTAACTAACTTTTGAGTAAATTAAAGAGAGAGAGAGAGGATGTAAGGGTAGAATTTTAGAGAGAAGGTGGATGTGTCTAGTTTTTATTAAGAAGGAGAGAGAGAGAGGATGTAAGGGTAGAATTTGAGAGAGAAGGTGGATGTGTCTAGTTTTTATTAAGAGGGAGAGAGAGAGAGAGAGAGAATGCTGAGAGAGAGAGAGAGAGAATGCTATTACAATTATCTCTTTTTTTGCAATCAGCCTCATCTCCAGTATGCTATTCAACGCCTTCACCAATCATGCTCTCATTTTTGTCAACACAATCATTCACCTGCCACACCATACTTACTTCTCCAGCGGACTGCTTGTGGCCAGCCCCATTTCATTGAAAGCTAGATGATGCATTTTCCAACATCGACACAGTCTCTCCTGTCTTGGTGAGCAACAAACGACAAGTGCGGTGCTTTGCGAGATTTTTCGATGTACAAGGAAAACGAAAAATTTCCCTTCCCGTGCCAAGCTACGGTCCCCATTTGTAAAAAATCTCCCCTACATCGATTAGAAGTGACACAATGAATACTACATGTGTGCAATAAGTGTTGCACAACCACATTAGATTCCTTGCGCCCAAATGTCACGCAAAATCCAACACCAGTCCTCTGAGCAGGAGATTGTGGTGGAGACGGGATGTTGTCGCCAATTTCTAAAAGTATATCGTAGCCAAGTGTGTCCGTGATCACTTCACGGAAACCTAACCACTTTTTTAGCGGCGGGGCCGGCCTGAAAGATCACGGGAAGAACATTTTGGACGGGCCGGTCTGTTTTTTTTGCGGAAACGCAACCTTTTTTTCAGTATGAATTCCACTTAGAAAAAATCGGGCCGCCCGGTTTTTCTATAGAAAAAGAAAGAAAAAAAATTGAAACTTTACCTAGTCTGTAGTGGTAAAAATAAAAACTCTTTGGGACGCGTGATCACATAGTGTGTTTTTTCTAATATACTTTATATTTCTGTAGTAGTAAGACTGTAGTACTGTATAAGCTATAGACTGGCGATCCCCTGTCATATTCTCTTTCTAAAGTATATCGTGGCCAAGTGTGTCCGTCTGTCCTTGATCACTTTCACTGAAACCTAACCACTTTTTTTGCGGTGGTGCCGGCCTGAAATATCAAGTGAAAAATATTTTGGACGGGCCTGCCTCTCTTTTTTTTGCGGAAACGCAACCTTGTTTTGGACGGGCCGACCTGTCTTTTTTTGCGGAAACGCAACTTTTTTTCGCTATGAATTCCACTTGGAAAAAACGGGCCGCACTGTTATGAAAAAAATAAGCCTTACTTGCATCCTTCCCTCCATAAGTCATCATAAACACTAGGGATGTCAAGGATCCTGGCAACTAAACGTTTCGGGCATTTAGTCTATTTTTTGACTAGCTTCTTACCTGCGATATATCGATCTTCTTCTATTTGAGCCTTTGCATGTTTCATCCTTTCCTCATATGTCTCCTCCTGCTCTTTGCTTGTTTGCCTGCGTCTGTTTGTTTTCTTTGCTATCAAACAAAAGCAATTAGCCTATATTTTACCTCTGTTTTGCTCTCCTTTCTTCTCTGTCTCATTTTATTTTTGAGATTACTACAAGTTCAACACGCTAATGATTAAATTCTAAGTGGTGAAAAAAAAAAACTAAAGTTTTTGAAACTTTCCCTAGTCTGTCGTGGTAAAAATAAAAAACTCTTTAGGACGGGCGATCCACTTTGTGTTTTTTTTTCTAATCTAGCTAATAAGCTATTTCTATACTAGGTAGACTAGCTATAGACAGATAGACGAGCGATCCCTGTCATATTCGAATTTGGCACTGCCAGTCCTACCGATAAATTCTATTATATTCTGGTGGACGGGTTGGTAGTGGGTCGGGCACCCCCGTCATATTCTCGTCCAAAAGGGATGTTGTCGCCAATCCAAAAAACTACTTTTTGAACCCGGCGCTAAGTGGAGTCTTGTAGTGGCTACAAAACCGGAAAGTCTCAGAGTGGCTAAAAAACCAGAAATCCCACTGGCTCCTTTTTTGAGCCACGTGAGCGTACGTCTACCTACTGAAAACTGATAAACTTGCTGAAAACCTTGAAAACATTGTGAAATAATAGTGCGGCCCGGCTGCCGGGCCGTTTTGCCTGCAGGTTTGGACCCAACAAGCGAAGGAGAACCACAAGCAAAACACACACGCCTTTACGGACAGCAAAGAACGCTGAGAGCGTGTCGTAAGTTGAATTTTCGGAGCAATAAGTGCTTCCTTCCGCCCGTTTGTTGGAAGATGTTAGACTGCGAGATCTCGTGCGCGTGCTACACCACACAACGGCAAAATCAACTTAGCAAGTGCGTGTGTGTGTGTGTGTGTGTGAGAGAGAGAGAGAGAGAGAGAAAGAGAGAGCTTTTTGGTTGTCAAGTTAGCAGGAGTGATCCAGTATGTAAGTACTTATGTACTGTTGTACTGCGCGATACCGTGCGATGTTGCTCAAATCTGAGAAGCAATAATGCATATATGTTCCCATGTTTTCCTTGTTTTATGATTAATATGTATGCTCCATTTCACCATCCATCTATCTTACCATAATATCCATCCGAACGTGGCATCCACACTCAAATCCATCTCTTTCTCTCTCTCTCTCTCTCTCTCTCTCTCTCTCTCTCTCTCTCTCTCTCTCTTTCTCTCTGCGTAGTCTGAGGTGTGTGTGCGTGTGTGCGAGATCTCGTGCGTGTGCTACACCACAGCAACGGCAAAAGCAACAACGATAACTTAACGTGTGTGTGCGTGTGTGTGTGGGTGTGTGTGTGTGTGTGAGAGAGAGAGAGAGAGAGAGGGCTTTTGGTTGTCAAGTTAGCAGGGGTGATCCAGTGTGTACTGTTGTATTGCGCGAGTATACCGCGCGATGTTGCTCAAATCTGAGAAGCAATAAGGCATTTCCCACGTTTTACGTGTTTTTTAATTAATATGTATCTTCCATTTCACCATCCATCTTACCTTAGTACATCCATCCGAATGTGGCGTCCACTCCAATCTCTCTCTCTCTCTTTCTCTCTCCTCTCTCTCTCTCTCACACTCTCTCTCACTCTCTTTCTCTCTCTCTCTTCTCTCTCTGTGCGTAGTCTGAGAACGCGCGCAGCATGCTAGGTCTAAGTGTGTACATGAGGCGCTGTCAGTCTGGAGTGCGCCAAGTGCGGAGGGCGCTGACATGCACAGGAAGGAGGACTTTCGATCTGGCCCCTGGACAGCTAGACCGGGAAGGCGGAGGGAGGGCAGGACCAGGCATATGGTTGATGCTTGTTGCTCTAGCCTTGTCAAAGTGTTTCTTTGTGTTTGTTGTGCGGAAGGCATCTTCAGGGTCGTGTTGGTAAGCGCGGACGGCTGGGCGGCGACGCAGCGGCACTTCGCAAAGTTGCCGGGCAAATGGCAGCCGAAAGCAGACTGCAACGTTTTCAGTCTTCTCCTGACTGGCCTCTCTCTGTTCAAATCCGTCAGTTTGGAGATCTGAAGTCAGAACCTGCGCCCCAACCCGAACAAGAGGTCCAGCTTCAGCAGGCCGAGGCCAAGCTCGAGACAGCCAAGAATGAGCTCAAGGAGGCCGAGGCCAAGCTCGAGAAGGCCACGAATGACCTCAAGGAGGCCAAGAATGACCTCAAGGAGGCCAAGGCGACCGGGACCGAAGAGGATGTGGGACTGGCGAGGCGTCAGGTGGACTTTGCTCTGGAGGGAGTAGCCTCTTTGCAGAATGGAGTAGCCTCTGCGCAGGAGCTCGTTGACGCTTGGACCAAGCGAGTGGCTTCCTTGCTAAAGCAGCCAGCTGCAGGTCCTGTAGCGTTATCCTTTCCTCTGGTCTTGTCTTCTCCTTGATCCATTTTTTTGAAAACGGGTTTTCTCGCTTCTCCTCTCCCTTTCTTCGCCTGCTTTTTCATCTCAAGTTTTGACTCTCTTTCTCTTTCTCTCTCTCCCCCTGAGTCTCCCTCCCTCTCTCTCTCTCTGTCTCTCTTATTTTTCTCTCTCATACACGCTTCACTCTATTATTTATTTGAACCTTATCTATCTTATCTTTCTATTTATCTGTCTGACCATTTATGTGTCTATCTATTTATCTGTCTTACTTGTCTTCTTTTCTTCATCCTCATCCTCCTCCTGTTCCTTCTTCTTCTTCTTCTTCTTCTTCTTCTTCTTCTTCTTCTTCTTCTTCTTCTTCTTCTTCTTCTTCTTCTTCTTCTTCTTCTTCTTCTTCTTCTTTCTTTCTTTCTTCTTCTTCTTCTTCTTCTTCTTCTTCTTCTTCTTCTTCTTCTTCTTCTTCTTCTTCTTCTTCGTCCTCTTATGATTATTATGATTATTATTATTATTATTATTATTATTATTATTATTATTATTATTATTATTATTATTATTATTATTATTATTATTATTATTATTATTATTATTATTATTATTATTATTATTATTATTATTATTATTATTATTATTATTATTATTATTATTATTATTATTATTATTATTATTATTATTATTATTATTATTATTATTATTATTATTATTATTATTATTATTATTATTATTATTATTATTATTATTATTATTATTATAGGACACCGTGATAGCCCAGTGGTCAAGTTCTACCATCTGGGCCCTGTCGCCAGTTCGATTCCCGTCGGTGCCACCAGTATTTTCATTGAACATACCGCTCCGTCTGGACCAGTATTTTCATTGAACATACCGGTCCGTCTGGAAGTGTTGGAACTGCCCTTGCGGGGGTGTCATTAGAGCTTATCGTCAATTCTTCGTACTCCCCTCACGGGTGAGACGATGGAGGCGCATGTGCAGAAATGCATCAGCTATTGACAGAGAAGCACTATTATTATTATTATTATTATTATTATTATTATTATTATTATTATTATTATTATTATTATTATTATTATTATTATTATTATTATTATTATTATTATTATTATTATTATTATTATTATTATTATTATTATTGTTATTATTATTATTATTATTATTATTATTATTATTATTATTATTATTATTATTATTATTATTATTATTATTATTATTATTATTATTATTATTATTATTATTATTATTATTATTATTATTATTATTATTATTATTATTATTATTATTATTATTATTATTATTATTATTCCATTAGCTGCATCAGTACGCCTCAGATATAGTAAATCTGCCTTGGAGTGTTGACTGTGACATATTTGAGGGAAATCCCGATGAAAAAACCTAGTCACACTTGCTAAACAGAGTTCCAGCCCAATGGCCTCAAGGCGTTAAACTGTGACGCCAACTCATAACCATTTGGTGGTAGATGCTGGGAAGGAGGGTCGTTGCGCGCGTAAAAGATCTTAAACTCCGCATATGCTGGTTGATAGCCCAGGACCCAGCAGACACCAGATTGTTATGGGTGGGGTTTCGAGGCAGCTCTAGCAACCGCGCTTGGTGTATGCACTTGCACATTCGGTGACGTCTTGCAAGAGGTTGCTGGGACTGCGGAATAACCTCGGCTTAGTGCAGTCTTGCCCTCAGGAGCTCCATCGGTGGCCCCGATCATCAGGCGAGAGACTGACACGGGGGGGTGGAGGACCTCGAACAAGGGTATTGGAGGCTTATGTCCGTTGAGGATATGCCATGAGCTGCATCAGTACGCCTCAGATATAGTATTATTATTATTATTATTATTATTTGGCACTGTGATAGCTCAGTGGTCAAGGTCAATACCATCTGGGACCTGTCGCAAGTTCGATTGCCGTCGGTGCCAGTATTTTCAAAGAATGTTTTCTTTGAAAGTATTGGTCTGTCAGGAAGGCTTGGAACTGCCCTGCGGGGGTGTCAGTAGAGCTATCGGTCAAACCTTCGTTCTCCCCTCGCGGGTGAGACGATGTAGGCAGATGTGCAGATTTGCATTTGCCATTGACAGAGAAGCACTATTATTATTATTATTATTATTATTATTATTATTATTATTATTATTATTATTATTATTATTATTATTATTATTATTATTATTATTATTATTATTATTATTATTATTATTATTATTATTATTATTATTATTATTATTATTATTATTATTATTATTATTATTATTATTATGATCTGGGCCCTGTCGCCAGTTCGATTCCCGTCGGCCCCTACGATCCAGAAGCTTGGCATGTGGTAGTTGGTATGTGGGCATGTAGTTTGCGGTGATGGATGAGGTAGTACAAACGTAGTGGTGTGGGTTTGATGGTTGGGTGAGTGGAGGTTGTGTCTCATCTTCTGTTTTTTCTTCCGTGCTGCTGCTTGCCTCTGTCGCTGCGCACCGCTTGTTCCTACTCGCCTCTTGCTCGCTCTGCTTCCGCCTGCCAGTTCCGATGTTTGTTGCTGGTAAAGTGGATGGATGGTTGTGGTGGTTTCGCCTGGTTGATGCTGGTGCACATCTGGTAGATTTTAGTACTACTCACAAGTGGGATCGTACTCCAGCGTTTGTGGTAGTGCAATATTGTTGGTGCCTGTGCGTATAAGGTGTATGTTGGTGGACATAACATACCTTTTTCGTTGTATCCTTTCGAACCTTCACTGTTTCATTTCATATTTAGACACTTCGCGTTTTCGTGCCGTTTGAGTTTCCGAATTCCCTCGACGAGCTTTTCCCGAGGAATGGAATCGGCAAGCAGCTCTTTTCGCGAGGCGCACTCGTGGCAGGAGCTGTCAAGTCCATTCTGGAGTCCAGATTGCCGCACTACTGGAGGGGCGCGCCGGGCTCGGGTAAAACGGTGTTCTTGAAACTCCTGGGTCGCGAGCTTCAAGCCTATGGCAAAGTCCTCTGGTGCGATAGTGCTGGGCTTTTGGACAGCTACAAGGACAATGCCTTCTTCAGTGCCCTCGCCGCGGAGGGCGCCGACGTGTTTCTCCTCATCGACGAAGTACACACCAACCCCAACAGCCCCCACTGGGTTTACTTACTCAAAAACCATCCCAAGAATCTCATCACCCAAGGGGTTGGCATTACTAACCTTCAAAACGTGTCTGCCCCTTTTCCGAAAAAGTTACCGGACTCTAGAGAGTCGCCTCCTATGGGTGTCCGAGCAGGACTTGTCCGATGTGACTAAATTCTGGTGTCAACGGAGTCCAGACGTCCCGACTAACTTGGTCTCCGACATCTGCTCGTGGTTGTTCCGCTACACGGGCGGTCACTTCTTCCCCTTCTTGAAGTTCACAGAGGCCGTTTTTTCTGAGACGCTCGTCGACTTAACTGACTCTCACTCGGTAGCAAAGTACGTTCTCAGCCAGGAGTTCAGCCAGAGTGCTGCGTACACGGCTGTCAAAGAGCGGTGCTTCAACACTTTGCCCGAAGAAGTATTGGACTGCTTCGAGCGCATTTTCAGGGGTCTGCAGGATCCCAAAGATTGCCGAAAGCTCGAGAAAGTGGGCTATTGGGATGCTGGTCGGGCTTGGTTCATTTCGGATCTTTTTATCGCCCAAGTGTTCCGAAAGCAAACGGTCGAGAATGAAAGGGAGGATATTTTGACTATCAACGAGAACGCACCGCTTGCTGACAATCTACTCCTTCTCATTACGGCTGGGTTGCAGGACATGCAGCGAATGGACTTTGAACAGCCGACCTCCATCAACCATCGCTACGAGAACGGGCTAGGTTTCCTCTGGGGCTGGCACCTTTGTCGGAAAATCCCTGCCCTCTTCATATCTCCGCAAACACAAGCTCGTCCGACTGTACAGGGGAAAAAGCGGCCCGAGGTTGACTTCTACTTTGACGGTCGCTTGGACGTGGCAGTGGAGCTGGCGCGCGACATGAGGGCCTCCGGTATTGCCCATAAATTCGACAAATTCCAGAAGTCCCAGCAGCTTCCCGGGAAGAATATGGGAGGCCCTGGTCCTTATGCTTGCTGGCCTAACTACGCAGTCCTTTATTTCCAATTGCACGACAAAGATCCGGTGATGCCGGCGAGCCCTTACGACACTGAAGAGTTCCGAAGCAAGCTCTACACTTTCCAAATGCCCCGCAACTCACTCTTCCGTGGGAGAACTCTCATCGGGAGCGGCGTTGTCAAGGCTCTCCCCACTCCTCCTTCCCATCGCTCGTTCTCGTCGTTGGTGTTTCGTGGTACGAGGAACCGCGGTCTGCGGTTTCCTGGCTTCCAGAAATTGCTGTAGACTAATACTCAGGTGCTCGGACAGATTGTTATAGACTGTATCTTAGCTTGTTATCTATGCCAGTGTCGTGGCCTCGCCACAGTGTATGTCTTGCTTTCAAATCATGTTCCAAAATTACTAGTACTTCAAATGCTGTGTTATTCAGGTCAAACAATAATGATGTGTCGACAGCACTCGCAGTGGAGTGTAGTTTTCCTGGAGTCATCAGATCCAAATGTAGTACCGAGATAATCAAATCCACGATGTGAGAATCGTAGAGATTGCCCCCCCCACCCCCCCTCCGAGAGCACACCAATTAACTTCCCGACTCCCTGTCACCCGTAACACAGACAGCTGGCCTTGAGCTCCACGACCCCATACCCCTCGGACCGAGGTTAGAGGGCAGTGTTGACAGAAGAAAAGCTGTCTTGGCCAAACAGTCAGAGAGAAAGAGAGCGAGAGAGCAAGGGGGGGGGGGGTAGAGAGAGAATGAGATGAGAGCGCGAGAGACATGTACAAACAGCAAGCGTGCGAGAGAGAAACAGAAAGAGAGCAAGCAGAGAGAGAGAATGAGCGAGAGAGCAAGAGTATGGGCCCGAAGCGAGCTAGGCCTGGATTGAGCGAGAGCTTTGTCTCTGTTTGTTTGTCTTGTGAGCTTCCTCAACAACCATTCCTCAACAAAAACTCAAGGAAGTGGATCCGGCAACAAAGGAACTTAGGTTGTTTTACAAGTTTTTTTTTTTTTTTTTTTTTTTTTTTTTTTTTTTTTTTTAAATTGAGAAATTGCTCTTTGGGGAGCTCACAACTTACATAATGCACTTTTGCCTGGCCAGCACCCTCTCCAGTCCAAGTGAGAGGTACATGCCTTCCCTTGAGCTAATAAGTGTGTAAATGATTGAAATTTTATGTCTTACAACTCACTGTAAATTAAAACCGAAGTTGCGAGTGAGAAACAGTATATTATTGTTTCAACAACCATCACTGACTTTTTGTCGGTTAAGATCAGAAAGATATTATTTATTATATGCCTGGGTCTATCCACTCAATCCAAGCGCTCTGAGAATAACCTAATCTTCCTCCTCTGCAAAAGAGAGTAAACCAGTATGGTGGGAAAATGTAGGAGACTATCAGAGCCAAGAAACAAAAAGGAAACAGAGAGCCATTTCCTAATGGCACGGTCCGCTCTAACGATAATATATATTATCCACTAGCAGCGTAAAAAGTAGTACAGGTTACTTGTCTTAATATTATCGTTTTCAACCGGTGTGAGTTTGGATACAACCCCAAGGGATAAATACACAACGAACACTTATTAAAAGTCTCTATGGCTGCAAAAAGCACTAACTCCTAAGAGTAGGTGAAATACAAGTAAATAGCTGAGAGGTCACTTCGTTTATTTACGTAGATTTCTACTTGTTTGCAGACTTTGGTTGCAACGTACGATCACTGCTGAACGTAGATTGTGAGTCACGTTGGTATTGCAAGATATTTGAAATTGCTGGTGTAGCACTTGAAGGAGGGCTTCAAGTCCAAGTTGTTGGTTCAAGTGTACGAAATTATCTTTTGGAAAAGTCTTCCAAAGTCACAAGTGGATGTGCAAGGGATTGTGCGGAAGTGTACATATGTAAGTTCTCCTGGTCGTTAGAGCGCCCATCAACTTCAAAGCGGCAGGTAAACTTATTCAATATTCAAGATTTTGAGGTGCTGTTTGCACAAAATTCAATGCTTTTATTGGGAATAGGTAGCAGACGGTTTAGTTTTTCAGTGTATTAAAGGTACATATGTAGGTTCTAGTGGTTGTTAGAGCCACCATCAACTTCAAAGCAGGTAAACTCATTCAATATTCAAGATTTTGAAGTGCTGTTTGCACAGAATTCAATGTTTTTATTGGGAATGGTCTGTCGGAGGTTTAGTTTTTCATTGTATTAAAGGTATTGCAGTGTGTTCCAGAGTATGTTATGAATTTTGACAAACTAATTTTCGACCTATGTTTTCCTAGTCTTCATTTTCCACCGCACTCCTCTACAAAAACCCTTAGGCAGGATTACTCAACATAATATGTGAATTCATTTGTGCACTTGTGCGTAAAAATGAGTGCAGAGTGCATCATGCAAACAGCATTTTTCAGTTAAAAACACCATACTTGCTATGTCCTGAAAAGTGAAAATTGCAATCGAAAATAAGGATTTCAAGAACGAGGCAGACCAAGTTTTCTGATGAAAACACTTGTGTCATGCTTGCTTTTGCTTGAAACGATGTGGTTTGAACATTTACCTACTTTGAAGTACTTGACCTCCGACATGATTTTGGTGGCGCCGGCCCGTGAATTTCTGTAGCAATATTTGACAAGACCATGCCAATTCCCGGAGAGGAAACCAGAAAAATTTCCAAAAAATATTTGAACAGACAGGCCTATCGACATACGTAGCATTTGAAGTGAAGGCCGCACTAAATTTTTTTTATTTGACGGTTTTTGCGGGGTCGAGATTGGTAAAAGTCATGTCTAGAGAGTGTTTTGTGTTTTTTTTTTCTGTGTGTTTCTCATGCATACTTTCACGTCCCGTGGTCTTGTACAGTCTTTCCAAATGCTGTGCTCATGCTGTCTACAAGATGGCGTGTTGTTAACTTACCTGCAGCATGTGTTGTTCTTTCTTCCCTGAAGCACTTTTTTGCACCTGTCCTGTATCGCTCCTATATGTGTTGTGTATGCTTTTCTGGGAATGTTATGTGCTGAATCTATTCACAATCGCATGGTCTTTGTTTTGTATATGTTCAACTCCTGCTCCTTTCTAACACGAGGAAACACACCATCACACACACGCACACACTCACGCTCACGCACACAGACACACATACACACCAACACACATAATACATACATACAAACATACACAAACACAAACACAACCACACACACACACACACACACACACACAAAAGCGCGCGCCCGCACACTTACACACAACATGATACGAACACCAAAACACAAACACACAAACATACATGCACACACGCGCTACACACACATACACAGACGTACACAAAGACATACACACATGCACACATACACGCACCCCTCGCCCGTACACGCATACAGACACACAATACATACATACATGTGTACATACATAACATGCATGCATAATAGACATACAATACTTACATACACACACAAACACAAACACACACTCACGCACACACAGACA
>WBZZ01003297.1:97500-122769 GCA_019918135.1 Paulinella micropora
CCCCCCCCCCCCCCACACACACACACATACACACACCCCCCACTCACGAGCGCTCGAACTCCCTACATTAATCTCAATCTTCCTCTTCTGAATCATCTGCATCAGTATCATCTAGTCTCCTTCGCTTCTTCACTCGCTCACGCCTGACTCTTACTACCTATGTGTATGAAAAAACATCCTATGTGTTGTGTCGCGTCGCATTCATTGCGAGTGACCAAATCAATAGTTTGTCAGTGAAGTTGGTGGGGGTGTCAGCAGTAATTTCCATTCCCTTCTTCTTCTTCTTCTTCTTCTTCTTCTTCTTCTTCTTCTTCTTCTTCTTCTTCTTCTTCTTCTTCTTCTTCTTCTTCTTCTTCTTCTTCTTCTTCTTCTCCTTCTTTTTCTTCTTCTTCTGTTTCTCTTGCTCACTATCACTATCTGAGCTGCTGTCTGACGAGCTGTCTGACGAGCTGTCTGACGAGCTGTCTGACGAGCTGTCTGACGAGCTGTCTGACGTGTCACTGTCACTCTCACGCTTCTTCTTCTTCTTCTTATTCTCTTTCTTCTTCTTCTTCTCTTTCTTCTTTTTCTCTTTCTTGTTCTCGTTTTTGTTTTTTTTCTTCTTCTTCCTCTTCTTTTTGCTGCTGCTTCGGATTCCCCTCACCCCCACCACCCCCCGGGCCAGAGACGGGACGCTCTTGCAAAGTTTTCACAAGCTGCGAAATAGACGAGCTCATATTGCTGATATCAGCCCTTAACTTCTGTCAAAGCAGCAGTGACAGTGAATAAATAAATTAATAAATCAATATGATTTCAATAATATATATAATATTGATAAAGAAGTAGTAGTAGTAGTAGTAGTAGTAGTAGAAGAAGAAGAAGAAGAAGAAGGAGAAGGAGGAGGAGGAGGGGGAGGGAGGGATCACAAAATTACCGAAAGACCCTCAGCCTCCCCTCAGGCTTCCTTGCCGCCCTTTTCCTCCTCTTCCTTGTCGCCCTTTCCTACAAGCAAGATTTATTATTGCAAAACGCAGGAGAAAAAAAGAAATCAAGGGGCTGACCTTTCTTTGTTTTTTTTTCTCCTGCGTTTTCTCCTGCGTGATAACCTCGTCATCGCTGCTTTCCTGATCAAAGTCTACAAACAAAGAAAAGCTCGAAACTAACAGTGGCTTCTGCAGCCTCTAACCCTCAACTTCTATCCCGCTTTCTTTTGGCTTCTTTGGACCGGCCTTCTTATTCTTCTTCGGGGGACTTTCCTCAATGACCTCATAGTTCAACAGTTTCACAGATCAAAGGTGAGAAACAAGCAAAACAAATGCATACCTGCTAAAGAGCGGTCGATTTTGACCCGTCCTGACTTCCGCGTTCCGGCGGCCTTCTAACATTCACAAAACAGCATTGCGAAGATGGAGACAGATGCCAATACCTTAAGTTTGTTCGCCTGTATAGCCAACAGCAGCTCCTTCTTCCGGAACCGGTGAAGGAAAGGGGGCTCTGTGGGCTTATCAGCATATGGCTTGAGAAGAGGAAATAGCGTTAGTGGTATACAATTAAGTATATGCATAACAATAACACCAGAATGTATGTCTTGCATGCATGTCTTGCATACATGTCTTGCAGTATGTCTTGTATGTATGTAGGTAGTGAGAGAGAGTGTGTGTGTGTGTGTTGTGTGTGTGTGTGTGTGTGTGTGTTTGTTTTTGTGTCTGTGACTGTGCGTGAATATGTGTTTGTGTTTATTCGTGTATGTAAGTATGTATGCATTATGTGTGTATGTCTATTATGCATGCATGTTATGTATGTACACATGTATGTATGTATTGTGTGTCTGTATGCGTGTACGGGCGAGGGTGTGCGTGTATGTGAGCATGTGTGTATGTCTTTGTGTACGTCTGTGTATGTGTGTGTAGCGCGTGTGGGCATGTATGTTTGTGTGTTTGTGTGTTGGTGTTCGTATCATGGTGTGTGTGCGTGTGCGGGCGCGCGCTTTTGTGTGTGTGTGTGTGTGTGTGTGTGTGTTTGTGTTTGTGTTTGTGTATGTTTGTATGTATGTATTATGTGTGTTAATAGTGTGTATGTGTGTCTGTGTGCGTGAGCGTGAGTGTGTGCGTGTGTGTGATGGTGTGTTTCCTCGTGTTTGTCTTTGTGTGTATGTATGTATGTATGTATGTATTATGTGTGTTCGTGTGTATGTGTGTCTGTGTGCGTGAGCGTGAGTGTGTGCGTGTGTGTGATGGTGTTTCCTCGTGTTTGTCTTTGTGTATATGTATGTACGTATGTATGTATTATGTGTGTGTTTGGTGTGTTTGTGTTTATGTATTTGAATGTATGTTCGTGTTATGTGTCTGTTTATGTGTGTAGGTGTGTGTGTGTGTGTGTGTCCCAACACAACCTTGTTACTGGGTAGTTGGACGTTAGTAATGAAAGCACCGTCCCGCACCTTTCAACAAGCAAAAATGATTCACAGATAGTATTACAAGCAATCCTACCTTGCCAATCGTACCTTGCCGTCGTCAAGCTGGAATCTTATTAACAACCTAAATTTACAATAACAACAACAGATGGTGACAAAAAGGGAAAGAGATTTTGTGTACCCGTCCTGGAACTTGTTCCCATCACCGTCTTGAAACTTCTCTTCGGCTTCCTTATTGTATATGTACTGAAAACTCCTGGGGAGCTCCCATATTCTATACTTGCCTTCCTGGACTGGCGGTAACTCCTTTGCTGTTGTTGTTGTTGTTGTTGTTGTCGTCGTTGTTGTCGTTGTTGTTGTTGTTGTTGTCGTTGTTGTTGTTGTCGTTGTTGTTGTTGTCGTTGTTGTTGTTGTCGTTGTTGTTGTTGTCGTTGTCGTCGTCGTCGTCGTCGTTGTCGTCGTCGTCGTCGTCGTCGTTGTTGTTGTTGTTGTTGTTGTCGTCGTCGTCGTTGTCGTTGTTGTTGTTGTTGTTGTTGTTGTGGTTGTTGTCGTCGTCGTCGTCGTCGTCGTTGTTGTTGTTGTTGTTATTGTCGTTGTCGTTGTCGTTGTTGTTGTTGTTGTTGTTGTTGTTGTCGTCGTCGTTGTTGTTGTTGTTGTTGTTGTTGTTGTTGTTGTTGCTGTTGTTGTTGTCGTTGTCGTTGTTGTTGTTGTTGTTGTTGTTGTTGTTGTCTTCTCTGGTCGGTTCTTGGTTTTCTTTTTCTTCGTCGATCTCTCTCTGTTCTTTCCCTTCCCTTCTTCTCCTTCTTCTTCTTCTTCTTCTTCTTCTTCTTCTTCTTCTTCTTCTTCTTCTTCTTCTCCTTCTTTTTCTTCTGTTTCATCAGTCTTCCTCTTCTTCTTCGTCTCCTTCTTCTTTTCCTTCTCCTTCTTCTTCGTCTCCTTCTTCTTTTCCTTCTCCTTCTTCTTCTTTCCCTTCCATCCTCCTCCTTCTTCTTCTCCTTCTCCTTCTTCTTCTCCTACTCCTTCTTCTTCTTCTTCTTCTTCTTCTTCTTCTTCTTCTTCTTCTTCTTCTTCTTCTTCTTCTTCTTCTTCTTCTTCTTCTTCTTCTTCTTCTTCTTCTTCTTCTTCTTCTTCTTCTTCTCCTGCTTCTTCTGTTTCATCAGTCTTCCTCTTCTTCTTCGTCTTCCCCTCCTTCTTCTTCTTCTTCTTCGTCTCCTCCTCCGAAAGCAAAAAGACTGTCTGATTTCTTTTTCTTTTGATTATCACTCTTCTCACTTCTTTCTCACTGCCTAGCCCATCATCCCATGCCTTGGCTGCTCCCCTGTATCTGCTGTTCTGATTCCACTGATGTTTTGTCTGCGGACAGACTTCCTCAATCTCCCGCTTTGAAAGCCCGTCATACTTTCTTCGGAGTTCTGGAGGAATTGTGACTTTCTCAAACGGTTGCTTCTCAGGATTGTTATTACAAAACAGGAACAGCTCCCCAAATCGATTTCTAGCAATGCCCTGCAATGTCTCCGCTACTAGGTTAGACATAGCGCGAAGGTCGGTGTGCGATTGTCGGACTTCAAAAGTGGAAAAAAGCCAGTAGCTGAAAATTTGAAGTGGCGGGTGCTGAAAATCATGGCAAGTTTGTCAAAAGTTCGTTCCTAAATTATGAAGCAACAACTTGCTCTTTCACGCTGCAATAAAGCGGCGACTCTAAGTTAGGGCCTAACTTAGAGTCGCCGCTTTATTGCAGCGTGAAAGAGCAAGTAGTTGCTTCATAATTTAGGAACGAATTTTTTTCGGAAAAAAGGGTCAGAAAACTCACATTTCCTATGTTATATTGTAAGTGCTTTGTTTGTAGTGAAGCAAAGTGGTCTGTCCTTTTCTGTAGCATGTGGGTGATAGGAGAAACAAGTTTTTTTTTGCTGGAAAGCAGTTACTTGCTAAGAAATTTAGGAGAAACTGATCGCATTTTTTCTCTGTACCCAAAAATTCGTTCCTAAATTATGAAGCAACTACTTGCTCTTTCACGCTGCAATAAAGCGGCGACTCTAAGTTAGGCCCTAACTTAGAGTCGCCGCTTTATTGCAGCGTGAAAGAGCAAGTAGTTGGGGCCTAACTTAGAGTCGCCGCTTTATTGCAGCGTGAAAGAGCAAGTAGTTGCTTCATAATTTAGGAACGAATTTTTGACAAACAACTTTTTTGGCAAAAAGCTCACATTTCCTATGTTATGTTGTAAGTTCTTTGTTTGTAGTGAAGCAAAGTGGTCTGTCCTTTTCTGTAGCATGTGGGTGATAGGAGAAACAAGTTTTTCTTGCTGGAAAGCAGTTACTTGCTGACAAATTTAGGAGAAACTGATTGCATTTTTTGTCTGTACCCAAAAATTCGTTCCTAAATTATGAAGCAACTACTTGCTCTTTCACGCTGCAATAAAGCGGCGACTCTAAGTTAGGCCCTAACTTAGAGTCGCCGCTTTATTGCAGCGTGAAAGAGCAAGTGGTCGTTTCATAATTTAGGAGCGATGACAAACAACTTTCTTGGCAAAAAGCTCACATTTTCCTATGTCATGTTGCAAGTATTTTGTTTGCAGTCAAGCAAAGTGGTCTGTCCTTTTCTGTGGCGTGTGAGAGCTTTAATCAATACACACATACACAAACAAATACATCTATCTATCTATCTATCTATCTATCTATCTATCTATCTATCTATCTATCTATCTATCTATCTATCCATCTACATATCTATCTATCTATCTATCTATCTATCTTATTTATCTATCTATCTATCTATCTATCTATCTATCTATCTATCTATCTATCTATCTATCCATCTATCTATCTATCTATCTATCTATCTATCTATCTATCTATCTATCTATCTATCTATCTATCTATCTATTATTAGGAGCTCCCGCTGCCATGACGGCACGGAGGGCACCGTTGGAGATCCGCTGGTTCGACGATGGCAGTGGAGGCTTAGGCTGCGGCGTATTTGCCACCTGCTTTCTGTCGAAAGGCTATCGGCTCGGGACTTTACTACCGGGAAGCAGGCTCGAGAGTGAGATGAAGGATACAGTGTGTGTTACTCATTATCGCATGCTGCTAGCCAATAGATACATGGTTGGGATGCAGCCCATACAGTCAATCAGTGAGTGCAGCAGAAATGCAATGCATTTACTGAATTCGGGGTTCCATCCAGACGCTGAGGGAAAGCCTAATTGCGTTTTGCAGAAGCATAGTCAACATGTCGCCGTTCTGTCTCGCGATGTACTGCCTGGGGAAGAAATTCTACTTGACTATCGCTTTGGCAATACCGGTACCACTGATGACGGGACAAACGAACGCGTGCTTGGAGCTAGCCACGTCCACCCCCGCTGGATGCAAGCAGCTGCAAGGAGCAGGAGGAGAATTCCTGTGTGGATGCAGTGCCGAACCGGTGAGTCACAGATTTTCTTCGTGGTCCCAGAAGAGGAGCATCCACCCATGCAGAGGAGTGAGTCCATGGGAGAAGATGCGAAGGCATCTCTTTTTGCGTCGTTTTGCCGTGAGCAAGCAGGCAGCCAAGCACCGACCACAGCCCAGGACCCACCCTTGACAGCCGACAGCCTGACAGACTTGTTGGGGTCTTTTGCCAAGACTGCTAAGGACAGCGCCAGGCCCGACACCAGCACCGGTACCGGCACGGATGGTCTGAAGGTCAGATTACTTCTGTCTTCTCTGGCTAGTATGTAAACGTGATGTTTTCTTGATAGCTGTCCAAGGCAGAACTGCCCATGCCTGATTTGCAGGTATGTTTGTTGAGTTCAGATCACAATTTGTTAATCCAGTTATGTTTTTGTCTCTGGTAGTAGGCTGCAAGCCAATTGGCTTTGCAGCCGCTTGCAGAGTCGACTGATGGGGGAACTGCTGTTGGGGATGCTTCTGTATCCTTCATGGATGAAGGTTACGTGCAAGACCTAACCGCGTGCCCAGACTCACCCGAGAAGGCTGATGTGGTCGTACCCACAGGCTCACCAGTAAAGGTGTTATAATTTGACACTGTGTTTTAAGCATTGTGCTTGAATATATGCAGCGGCCGGATTCAGAAGGGATCGAGACTGCAGGCTGCAGTGGATACGACGATCTTCACCTACCTGATCTGGAGGAGTGTGGTTCGGAGTGTAGGACGGTGGACTGGGATGCTATCTAGGCGAGCTCAGCACTGTTGTATGTCTCACTCGGGTTGGAACCGCCAGTAGATGTTCGGAGTTGCCACACAAGCAGGCCCTACAAAATGGCGAAGCGGAAGAGGGCGGAGCCGAAAAGGCAGCGGCCGAAGACAATAGAGTTTTGGTTGGGCATGACTTATGCGGAGCTTGAACATGAGGTACGGTCACTCTGTTGTAAGGAGTGGAAGTGCTTTCTATGGGTTGATGCTCGAGATGTCATACAGCAGAGAGTGAAATCATGTCTTCTCTCGCTGCAAGAGCTCAAGAGCTCAATTAAGTCAATGCTCGTTCTCATGTTGCGCCCCAACGGCACGTGGCAGTATTGGTTTCAGGGAGACAAAGTATGTCTCAAAATGTGGATGCGTATACACGGGATAGGGAAGAAGGTTATGAAGGCATCAAAGAGGCTGGTTATGGAAGGTAAGAACATTGCCATCAAGTCGTCGCCAGCAAAGCCTCTCACTAAGGACGTAATTGCTCTTGTGTAAGAACTGGTTGTTTGATCTCAAGTCAAGTGACAACTCAGATGGTGTATGGAAGCTGCAGGACATAACCGAAAAGAGTTCAGTCTACCAGTTTGTTCGTGACAAGTGGGAGAGTAAGTGCTTGGAGCTCATAAACTTGATGCCGTGCAAGCTGAAACCAAACAATCCTCCCGACCCAAGCCTGGTCGCGAAGGTCTGGCGGGAGGAGTTCCGGAATGTGAAGCCTATCCGGAACAAAGATTTTGCCAAAGATCATATTTGTACTGAGTTGGCCGCGGAGTGCAGGAGGCTGGAGAAGGAGAAGGATAGGGGGTTCGATAACGAGATGGCAGTGCTCGATTACAAGCGTCGAAGCACTCTGCACCACAAGATTCATTCAACATGTCGAGTGGAGAGCATGAAGAGGAAGGAGGCCGCACCTGGAGATGTGAAGTCTACTACCATCTCGTCTGACATGACCCCTCCCATTCAGTATCCTGCTTGTCGCCGGCGTTCAGACGACTTCAAAGGGAAGTACGTGATTCGCATTTGTTTAGGGGTCACGAGCGCGTACACCGCCGGTAAGACTTTCATTTTTGCTTACGGCCCTGGCGTGGCTCACGGTATGAACAGCAACTTGACCATGCTGTACCATGTCTTGAGGTGGGAGCTGTTTTCAGACAGGAGTAAAGCGGCTTGGCTTCTGAACCTGGAGTGGGATGGTGCAGGGGACAATACTGGCTTTGCTGTCTTAGCTTTTTTTAACCATATCATTTACGTTGGGTGGAGGACTCGTGCCCGGTACCACAGGCTGGTACCGCGCCATGGTGATTCTTCTGATGATCAGAAGTTTAGGACAATCAAGCGAGGAATCAATTCCACTTTCTTAACAACTAACCTCGCGCAAGCCCTTTTAAAGACGTTGCAGGCTTTTAAAAAGGATCGATCGTCTTTTGTTTTGTTAATTGTGAAGACGAACTACGACTGGGACAGGTTTTTTGCCCCATGTGTTAACAGACACATCACTCACTACAACCGTCCTCTTGCTTGGCAGTTTGCAGCAAGTGATGAAGCAGGTGGCATGCCGCTGGGTGAATGTAAGACTTGGGGTGATTCCCAGGAGCTCTGGCATGGCGAGCACGACAAACCAACTGCGCATGGCGCCGCACCTATCCAGTTTTATGTTAGGCCACCAGGTACTCACTTTATTTTTTGTATGCACATGCAACTGGTACCTGTTTGCAGCAACTGCTCTCCCTAACAAGCTCCCACCAGTCGAGTGGGCACCTCCGAAGCTGAAGAAGGATATCAGGCAGTTAGCAGCCAAGTTTTGTGGCCACAGGAAAGGGAGCAAATCGAAAACATGCTGACACACCCAGATTCTCTGTCTGGTCTCGAGTACGATGGGGAGTATGGTAAGGGAGGTCTTCCTGGTAGGCCTGCCCATATTTCGTGCGTGGATATGAACGGAGACGAGTGGAAGGTGGAGGTCCGAGTGTTAGATGAGTTCCCACCAAACCCTTGGGCCGTTCCTCAGGATAGGGAGCAGTTCATTCGCGCTCTGACTCACCTCACTGAAGAGGAGCGTTTGGGTTTGCCGCGCACATTTTTTGACAACAAGCAGGCTCTACCGAATCCAGGCTGGCCGGGGGCAAGGGCATTGTCGGCGCAGGAGCAGTTGGAACAGGATTTGGCCTTCAACCCAGCCGTCATCAGGCATCCATGGAAGGCGGTCGCGGAGATTCTGCGAATTGGCACTGTGCAGGACGAGAAGGGGCTGGCGGCGTTGAGGATCAACAAAGTCGCATTTGTGGGGTGGATGAGAGAGCACGGGCTTAGTAGCACGTATCTGACTCCGGAGGGCAAGAGGAAGGAGTTGAAGAAGAAGGATGTGGTAAAGGCTGTGTGGGATCACTATCAAGCGTGTGAGTGTGAGTTGTCAGAGTCTTCCAGCGACAGCCCACTTCTCAACGCAGCGGGACAACAACATGATCGCAAGCAAGCGCGTGGTGGTCGTAGTGCTGCTCGTGGTCGTGCTCCCCGGCGTGCTCGTGGACGTGGTCGTGGTCGTGGTCGTGGTCGTGCTCGTGGTCGTGAGCGTGGGCGTGCAGGTGATGAAGTAGTGGATCAGAGCAGCAGCGACAGCGACATTCCGCTTCGCAACGCAGCAGAACAACGCAGCGATAGCAAGAGAGCGCGTGGTGCTCGTGGTCGTGCTCGAGGTCGTGCTCCTGGTGGTGCTCGTGCTCGTGTTCGTCGTGTCCGTGCTCGTGCTGGAGGTCAGGGTGGTGGAGGAGGGAGGAGAAGAGGGAGAAGAAGGAACAGAGAAGAAGAAGAAGAAGAAGAAGAAGAAGAAGAAGAAGAAGAAGAAGAAGAAGAAGATGAAGAGAAAGACTTCATTCCGTGGATATGCGAGTGCTGTGGATTGCGAAATGAGGAAAACACAAGGGAAGAACTATGTGAGCTGTGCAAATATAGATCTTCTTCATCAGGTGAAACTGAGACTGAGGAAGAGAAAGAAGAAGACGAGCAGGAAAGGAAAGTAGGAGAAGAAGAAGAAGAAGAGGACGAAGAGGACAAGGAAAGCGGCAAAGATGACGATGGTGATAATCAGAGAGTAAGAGTCAGGCGTGAGCGAGTGAAGAAGCGAAGGAGACTAGATGATACTGATGCAGATGATTCAGAAGAGGAAGATTGAGATTAATGTAGGGAGTTCGAGCGCTCGTGAGTGGGGGGTGTGTGTATGTGTTGTGTGTGTGTGTGTGTGGGGGGGGGGGGGGTTGCCTCACACTGAATTTTTTTTGTGTCATTGAGTCACAACCAGGTAGTTTTATTAATAAATAAACGTGTTTCCAATTGATTTAAAAGCGCATTATGTCAGTCTAATATTAATTACAACAGTCAGGTCAGGCATATTGACTTTGCGGGGTGGGCGGGTATGTGTTGCCGAGCCGGCCGAACGATTTTTTTTTCATATTCTTTTATGAGTGTCAACACTAGTTTTTATTAATAAATAAACTAGTCTCCAATTGGTTTAAACACACATTACAATCTAATATTAGTTAGAAGAGTCAGGTCTGACATGTAGAAAAAACTAAGTATACCCTAGGAAAATTTCGGAAAAAGGGGCCATCCCCAGTTATCCGAACTGGTTGTTCTAGTAGTAGTAGTAGTAGTAGTAGTAGTAGTAGTAGTAGTAGTAGTAGTAGTAGTAGTTGGATTAGGGTTAGATAGTAGTAGTACCAGTTGGACTAGGGTTAGATAGTAGTAGTAGCAGTTGGATTAGGGTTAGAGAGTAGTAGTAGTAGTTGGATTAGGGTTAGAGAGTAGTAGTAGTAGTTGGGTTAGATATTAGTAGTAGTAGTAGTTGGATTAGGGTTAGAAAGTAGTAGTAGTAGTAGTTGGATTAGGGTTATATAGTAGTAGTGGTTGGATTAGGGTTAGCTAGTAGTAGTAGTAGTAGTAGTAGTAGTAGTAGTAGTAGTAGTAGTAGTAGTAGTAGTAGTAGAAGAAGAAGTAGTAGTAGTAGTAGTTGGATTAGGGTTAGATAGAACTTATAGTAGTAGCAGTAGTTGGAGTAGGGTTAGATAGTAGTAGTAGTAGTTGGAGTAGGGTTAGATAGTAGTAGTAGTAGTAGTAGTAGTAGTAGTTGGATTAGGATTTGAGAGTAGTAGTAGTTGGATTAGGGTTATATAGTAGTAGTATTAGTAGTAGTAGTAGTAGTAGTAGTAGTAGTAGTTGGATTAGAGTTAGAAAGTAGTAGTAATTGGATTAGGGTTAGATAGTAGTAGTTGGATTATGGTTAGAAAGTAGTAGTAGTAGTTGGATTAGGGTTAGATAGTAGTAGTAGTAGTAGTAGTAGTTGGATTAGGGTTAGAGAGTAGTAGTAGTAGTAGTTGGATTAGGGTTAGATAGTAGTAGTTGGGTTAGGGTTAGGGTTAGGATTAGGGTTAGGGTGACCTACTCCTTCCCCGCTCACACACACACATTCACTCAGTCTCTCTCCTCCCCTACCACCTCACCCTCTCTCTCTTTCTTTCTTGTTTTCACCCTTGCATTCCTCTCTCTTTGTCTCTCTCTCTCTCTCTGTCTTGTTTTTTTTGAGAGAGAGAAAGGAGAAAGGAGGGCAGAAGGGAGGGGGGGCCAATGAAGGGGGTTTTGCTTGGGATGACCAAGGGAAGGTACACCGCTGCCTGTCTCTCTTTGTATCTCTGTCTCTCTGTCTCTTTTATCAGACTGACGAGGGGAGTGTGATATGGACTGGTTGGGAGAGGGAAAAAACAAAGACAGGGCGGGGTTGGGGGGGGGGGGGGGCAAGAGAAGATGCGGGGCAGGCCGAAAGCAAAAAGAGCGAGGGGGGGGACAGGAGTCGGGAGGGAATGGGGGAGGGATGGGACAAAGAAAATGATTGACCAGGATGAAAAGAAGATTTTTTCTTTTAGCGAAGCGGGTGGCCAGCGGCACGTAAAAATTCGACCTTGCTAATTCACGTATGATTCGGTAAACTTTTTTTGCGCGTAAATTTGCAGGGTCGTTTCACGAAATTTTTCTTCGCTCGTCGTGGGATTTTGTTCTTTCTTTTCCCTCCTCGAAATTCCCCGGGGGGGGGGGGGGGCGGGGAGGGGGGGAATGCATCTGATCGGGAAATTCTTTTGCTGCCCCCCCCCACCCAAAAAAATAGAGGAACAATTTTTTCTGCCCCCCCCCCCCCCCCACCCCCCGCCGGCCTTCCCCAAAAAATTAAGTAACCATTTTTGTCTGCCCCCCCCCCCCCGGGGGGGGGCCTTCCCCGGAAATCAGCGGGAAAATAATTTTTTGGCGGCCGAGGGTCTGAATTTTGTACGCCCCCCCCCCCCCCTCCCCTCCTCCCCCCTTCCACCTCGGGGAATGGGAGAATTTGGGGGTCTGAATTTTTTGCGGCCCCCCCCCCTCCTCCCCCCCTCCCCCCGGCCTTCACCCAACTTCGGGGGAAAACTTCCTTGGCGGCCGATGAGAATGTTTTGTTCTATCTGAAAAACCCAACGCACGCAAGATTCGGTAAAATTCCTTTCGCGCGAGATAGTTATGCACGGATAGGGCGCTAAATTCGACTTTTTCGCTCCCCCCTGACACCACCCCCCCCCCCCCCCCCCCCCCCCGCCCCCCGGGCCCTCCTCCAAAAATCAAGGAACAAATTTTTCTGCCCCCCCCCCCCCCGGGCCCTCCACCAAAAATCAAGGAACAAATCTTTCTGCCCCCCCCCCCCCCCCCGCCCGGCCTTCCCCAAAAAATCAAGTAACCATTTTTTTCTGCCCCCCCCTTCCCCCCCCCCCCCGGGGGGCCTTCCGGGGAAATAATTTTTTGGCGGCCGAGGACGATTTTTTTTTTAAAAAAATATGGACAGGGTGACAGGTGGCGCGTGAAAAATCCAACCGTCCCAATGCACGCAAGATTCCGTTAAATTCCTTTCACGCCAAACAGTCCATTGTACGACCAGCTCGCCAAAATCGCCGGGTCAGCGGCGAAACTACTTTTTTTTTTTCGCTCGTGATTTTTTCCCCCAGACACCATCTCCCCCACTCCCCCCTCCCCTTTCCCCTCGGGGAATGGGAGACTTTGGGGGTCTGAATTTTTTGCGCTTCCCCCTCCCCTCCTCCTCCCCCCTTCCCCCTCGGGGAATGGGAGAATTTGGGGATCTGAATTTTTGCGGCCCCCCTCCTCCTCCCCCAGGGGGGGGGGGGGCGAAAAAGTCGAATTTAGCGCCCTATCCGTGCATAACTATTTCGCGCGAAAGGAATTTTACCGAATCTTGCGTGCGTTGGGTTTTTCAGATAGAGCAAAACATTCTCGTCGGCCGCCAAGGAAGTTTTCCCCCGAAGTTGGGTGAAGGCCGGGGGGAGGGACACCACCCCCCCCCCCCCCGGGCCCTCCTCCAAAAATCAAGGAACAAATTTTTCTGCCCCCCCCCCCCCCCCGGGCCCTCCACCAAAAATCAAGGAACAAATCTTTCTGCCCCCCCCCCGGCCCTCCCCAAAAAATCAAGGAACAACATTTTCTGCCCCCCCCCCCCGGCCCTCCCCAAAAAATCAAGGAGAAAAATTTGGAGGCCGAGGACGAACATTTTTTCTCCTTCTATGGTCGGGGTGACAGGTGGCGCGTGAAAAATCCAACCATCCCAATCCACGCAAGATTCGGTTAAATTCCTTTCACGCCAAACAGTCCGTTGCGCACGACCAGCTCGCCTAAATCACCGGGTCAGCGGCCAAACGATATTTTCTTCTTCGCTCTTCGTGATTTTTTTCCCCTTACACCATCTCCCCCCCACCCCTCGAAATGGGAGAATTCGGGGGTCTGAGTTTTTTCGGCCCCCCCCCCCCCCCAAACCCCCAATGGCCTTCCCCCGAAAATCGGGGAAACAAATTTTTCTCTCCCTCCCCCCCCCCCCCTCCCCTCCCCCCGGCCTTCGCCCAACGTCGGGGGAAAACTTCCATGGCGGCCGACGAGAATTTTTTGTTCTATCTGAAAAACACAACGCACGCAAGATTCGGTAAAATTCCTTTCGCGCGAAATAGTTATGCAAGGATAGGGCGCTGAATTCGACGGGTTAGCGACCAAACAATTTCTTGCGCTCGTGGTTGTTTTTTTTCTCTCTGCTACCATTCGCCTTAGTCAAATGTGGCAATATTAGCAGTACTTTGTTTGTAATAATTACTTCTGTCATATTTAAGCGAACTATGAAAAAAAACCGCTCATCAATAACGTCAAAGGTCATTTTAATGAACCATCAAGTGGGTGCATCCTGGCTCGCGCTGGAGCGACGATTTTATTTTTTGATAACATAACTAAGTCACTTCCAGATAAGATTTTACCTCCGTACCTTGACGTATCGATAGAGCATGTCTTGAAATATTAATATTCAACTTATTTCAGTATTACTACGTTGAGAAATGATGATTTTATTCAGTTTGAAAAACACTGCCACATTTGTGGCAATGACTAGGATCCTCGCGTTCAACTGGCACCTATTTTTGATATATAACATAACTAACCCTTAACCTACTACGATCCACTCGAGTGGACCTGATCCACTCGAGTGGATGGGATCTTGCAGAGGTTTACAAGAAAGCGTACAACATGGTTTTTGTGTATATATATGTCATTAAAGCAAATATTATGAATCTGAAACACCTCTAGTTTATATTTCGACTTTATTCCGGTGTGAAAAGTGGCAAAACTGACTTGTAGAACGATTTGAGGTGCCACTCGTTCATTTCAAGTTTTTTAGTATTTTTCCCGGAAAATCTGTGGTGAAAAGTCGATTTTTGATCAGCATGGCAGCCACTGCTTCTAATAGCTCGTTCTCTGCAACCACGCAACATCCTGTCATGCAAATTTGTAACGGTGCTCCTCAACACTTTTCCTGTTTGAGGTTTCAAGTGGTAGTTGTTTCACTTAGTTTTTGCTTTTCCCCAAAGCATTTTTTCTCAGGATTATCAAATATGAACTAATGATGTTTGCGAGTACCGCCTTGCACAGACAGCACTGCATGGGAATATTGAGCTGTGTTATATTGTTAGTATATAGACTATGTTTGCTTATGATAGTGTTTTCTCTCCTGAGGACACAACCGTCTTTTTGTTTGTTCGTGTTGACTTTTCTCACGAGTGTTGTTTTGCAAGTTGTTGGAAATGGGTTTGTTTCCATCGCACAGAGACTGTCTTGACATAGTGTAGCATAGAAGCCTGTCCTCTGCATCATTACGAATTGTTTTGTATACATTTGTGTGTCATATTTAGGCCTTTCGTGAATATATTTACTCACTCTTTCAGTTGCTACTTCACTTTCAAAATTTTTAGCTTTAGCTTCCCTTACTTATGAAGTATGTATCACACTATCAACTGCTTATCGTTGTAAAATTATCCTATATTATTATTTTGATTTTCATTTACTTCAGCGCTTCTGCATATCTATTGTAGTGATTATTACTATCCAAATTCCACTGCAGTATATTGAAAATTTTTAGCCTCTTGTGTTTCTTGTCACCTCTTCATCTTCTTTGCCATCATACAGCGTTCTAAGGTATCTTTTTCTTTTCTGTGACTCCTCCTCTCCTTCCTCTTTTTTAGTTGGATGCTTACTGTTTTGTTTTCGGCTCCGAATTATTGTTTCCTAGACTCAAATCACTTTGCAAAACTTCGTTTTTTGTCTCATCAGCGAGCCAATATTCAACATTTCACACATCTTCTTTCTTATTTTCCCTTCTTGTGTTCTCTATTCACTTCATCTTCTTTGTTTTCATGTATCTCCTTAGTTTCGTTTCAGTTTTATTTTATTTTTCATCGGTCGTAGGTAGTTGTGTATTTACTATATTTCTTGAAAATTTAAAGTGTACCAATCTCATTCTATCTGTCAATTATGATACTAATGTTGTGGTATGCTATTTAGTTGTATGGTTTAATGTTTGTTTGTTACTTTTCAATGCATAGTACTAACGTATGTAGCGTAGCAAATTCACAGAAGTACTTTAAAGTATATTACATTAAATATAGCAAAATCAACTATTTTCACATCATATGCCTCAGATAAATTTGTTTTTTTGGCTCACAACTGTAACTCTAAATAAATTTTGCTTAGCCAGTAAACGATCTCAATCGAGTAAAAATAAACTAAAACTTTCAGTACTCTTTATTTTGACTCATAAAGTTTAGATCCACTTAAGTGGATCTAGTGGACCGTGACGTTAAGGGCTAAGTCACTTCCCGATAACTTGAGATTTTACCTCCGTACCTTGGCGTATCGATATTAATAGACTTCACTGAGCATGTCTTGAAATATTAATATCAAGCTTATTTCAGTAATATATTACGTTGAGAAATGATGATCATGTTTTATTCAGTTTGAAAAACACTGCCACAATTGTGGCAATGATCCACAAATGTGGCGCTCGCCCGGTTAAGGGCTAAAGTTATTACCCCTGGTTCTCAATACAAGTTTAACTTAATAATATTATTACACTGAATCATAGCTACCGTTGAATTGCACTAACTTGAATTCTGATTGTCAATGTGAATTTGATTGTTGACTTTGACACGTGAATATCCTAGGCTTTATAATATTAGTAATACTTCCTGGCTCCGGCAACAAATTTTCATAGCATGATTACTTTCCAGAGCATTTTCCACTTGACAGTGATCAACATCACAAATTTATTTAAATATCTTTGCTTTTCACTGAAAGTTTTTAACTACCTCATTCTTTGACGTAATTTTTATCAAGATCTCCTGGAACTCTGTTGTTTGTTCTTTCTTTTCTTTCAGACGGACGGACCGGGGGGGGGGGGGGGGCGGGGTGCTACAGCCGACTAACCGACTTACCTGCATGCTGCGTCTCGTCTTGTGCCACTGGTAGTCGTGGTCTCCGACGTCAGCCATAGCCTAAATTGAGTAGCGCGAGGGACAGGGCGCGAACCATACGATGGAAGGAGTAGCTGTAGCGGGGTATTTGCAAAGCCTAGCACAGTTGACAAACAAATTAAGAACAATAAACTGTGGCAGAACATGCTTTTTTCTTCAGATACTTGCAGTCCGCAGCGGCGTGAGTGTACGCGCCAGAGGGAGAGGCACTAGCTCTGACGGAAGATAGCACAAGCAGGAGGCAGGCACCATCGGCCGGCTGCTTGTCTGGCATGATCGGACTCATAGGCGCTACCGGCGGGTCGCTATCCAAGCATGTGGCACGAGGTAAGGAGCAGCACAGCTGGATGTGCACAAGGTAGGATAGCAGCAGAGCACAGCTGGACGCTCCTGCAGCCCACACACACACACACACACACACACACACACGCACGCACGCACGCATGCGCGCGCGGCGAGCCCACACACATACACACATACACAGACACACACATGCATATGCACATACACGCATACCCTCGCTCACACACACACACACACACACAGACACACCCACACAATACATACATACATATGTACACATTCCTGGTCTGGCTCTGGTTTCCGGCAAGGCCGGACCAACGCATCGACCAAAGCACTCGAGTCCCCGTCCTGCGCCTGTTCAGAGGCCAGTGCAGGTGCTCGCGCGAGGCACGCGTGCGCTTTAGAGCTGTTCTTGCTGCCCTGCGAACGGCAGGCGACCGGGCAAGGTCCGCAAGCTCCCTTCGCCAGGTTCCCGATGTTGCGCTGCTTCCTGTTGGTCCGGGCCTGCGCGCTGGTCGTCATCTCAAATCTCATTCTAGTCAACCACAGAGCAAGCAACATTCTTTACAACAAAAAAAACTGAATATACAGAGGAATTATATATATAATTAGGTATATACAGAATACAAAAATGTATGTCTTGCATGTATCTTGCATGCATGTATTGTATGTATGTATGTATGTATTGTGTTTGTGTCTGTGTTTGTGTCTGTGTGTTTTTGTTTGTGTCTGTGTGTTTGTGTTTGTGTTATGAGTGTGTGTGCGTGTGTGTGTGTATGTATGTATTATTTAATGTGCGTTTATGTGTATTCTGCATGTATGTGTGTCTGTATTTTTTGGTGTGTGTGTGTGTGTGTGTGTGTGTCTGTATTTGTTGGTGTTTGTGTTTGTGTGTGTGTGTGTGTGTGTGTGTGTGTGTGTGGGCTTAAGTGTGTGTGTGTGTGTGTGTGTGTGCTTAAGTGTGTGTGTATGTGTGTGTGTTGGTGTTTGTGTGTGTGTGTGTGTGTGTGTGCGTGTGTGTGTGTGTGTGTGTGTGTGTGTGTGTGTGTGTGGGTGCGAACGTGTGTGTGTGTGTGTGTGTGTAGGTGTTTGTGTAAGTGTGTGCATGTATCTATTTAACATATGTACGTATGTATTGTGTGGGTATGTATGTCTTCTGGTGTGTATGTGTCGGTGTCGGTAGGCGTGAGTGTGTGTGTGTGTGTGTTGGTGTTTGTGTTTGTATTTGTGTTTTTCTTTGTTGTGTGTGCAGTGTCTCTGTATGTGAGTGTGTATGTATGCATTATTTGTGTGTTGGTGTGTTTGTGTGTTTGTGTATGTGTATGTCCGTGACCGAAAGCACGGATCGAACCGAGTGTGATGGTTGGGCTTTGCTGGGATCCCTGGTGGGCACTAGTCTACTTAGACGAAGCTTACCAAGCAACAATATGAACTACATGGGGCGCCAACAAGCCAAGGTAAAATTTGAGTGTGTGTGTGTGTGTGTGTGAGTGTGTGTGGGCTTGAGTGTGCGTGTGTGTGTATGTGTGTGTGTGTGTGTGTGTGTGTGTGGGTGCGAGCGTGTGTGTATGTGTGTGTGTTGGTGTTTACACATACAAACACAAACACCAACACACACACATACACACACGCTCGCACCCACACACACACACACACACACACACACATACACACACACGCACACTCAAGCCCACACACACTCACACACACACACACACACTCAAATTTTACCTTGGCTTGTTGGCGCCCCATGTAGTTCATATTGTTGCTTGGTAAGCTTCGTCTAAGTAGACTAGTGCCCACCAGGGATCCCAGCAAAGCCCAACCATCACACTCGGTTCGATCCGTGCTTTCGGTCACGGACATACACATACACAAACACACAAACACACCAACACACAAATAATGCATACATACACACTCACATACAGAGACACTGCACACACAACAAAGAAAAACACAAATACAAACACAAACACCAACACACACACACACACACTCACGCCTACCGACACCGACACATACACACCAGAAGACATACATACCCACACAATACATACGTACATATGTTGTATGTGTGTGCGTGTATGTGTGTAACATATGCCTCTCTCTCTCTCTCTCTCTCTCTCTCTCTCTCTCTCTCTCTCTCTCTCTCTCTCTCTCTCTCTCTCTCTCCCAATCCGTCCATATTTCACCCCTTTCCTCGTCTGTTAAAGAGAGAGAGGGAAACAAAAAAAAGACAGGGCCGGGGGGAAAGAGAAGATGTGGGAGAGGGGGCAAGCCGAAAAGAAAAAGAGCGATGGGTGAACAGGATTCTGGACTCCGAGGGAATGGGACAAAGAAAATAATGGATCACCAAGGATGACTCGTGATCTCCGCGCTCGGCGGGGGAGGAATTTTTTGTGGTTTTTTCCGGGGGGGGGCCGGGGGGGGGGGGGGGTGGATTTTTTTGTGGGAAATTTTTTCCCGGGGGATTTTTTTCCCCCCTCCGGGCCTTTCCCCCAAAAAAAGCGTCATTTCACAAATACCTAATTGACCCAGGGTTGCACCATAAGCGGGAATATATACATTCCTGATTTGAATTCTTTGAACTTTTGAAATAAAACACTCTGCCACCTTCAGATTTTGCATTTTTGCATTTGATAAAAGTGCCTCTAAGTGCATAGCACTCAAAGTGCATAGCACTCAAAGACATTGTTGTAGTGAAGAGTGAAAGAAGTTCCAGCGCGAGAAAGCCTTCGAGGCACAGATGCAGAGGCGAGCAAAGGCACGAGATGAAAACGATCGCGACACCAGCCAAGGTGGCAGAAGCATGTGCGCACGAGCTTGTTGGCAGATAGTGCTATCGTTCTGTGTTGCGACATCACCTAAGCAACTGCCAGACACACTGTACACAAGCAACACACAAATATTGCTACCACTACTACTAATACTACTACTATAGCTACTACGATGATCAATTGAAGTTAGGGTTAGGGTTAGGGTTACTACTACTACTACTACTACTACTCTACTACTACTACTACTACTACTACTACTACTACTACTACTACTACTACTACTACTACTACTTACTACTACCCACACCAAATACAGTTACCGCTTACAATCGGCTCACGAGATACATACGAGTCTCCTTTCGTACAACTGGATTCATCGGTTTGACCTCGCAATATTCTTTGTGACTTGAAACCATATGCATCCTACTGTGATATATCTATTCGCTCCTGTTGGGATTGATGTTCTTTGGCGTTTTGTGTGACATCTCTTGTCTTCATTACTGTTCGCCTGACTGGGTCTAGTATGAATGGTTATTCGCCTCAGAAATTGCGTCACCATGTCGAACGCGAGCCATTCGCGGAAGGACAGTGATAATTCATTATAATTTGCAAAGTCATTATTTGTAACCTCTCTTAATTCGCATTTCCGAAATCATTACTCTTTCTGACTCACGCGGCAACACGCCACCGATCCACACGTGACAAGTAGTTTTCGTCTGCAACACGCAGTTGTCTCAATGCAGTCTTTGTGTGTTTATCAGCACCTGCCAGACACACAGGCAACGCACTGCCGCTGCTGCTGCTACTACTACTATTACTACCACTACTTCTACTACTACTACTACTATTATTATTATTATTATTATTATTATTATTATTATTATTATTATTAGGGAGTACATAGGCCATCGGTCCTTTCCATGGGCTGATTGGTATAAAGCTCCTAGAGTAATGTTCTATGCCGTCACTTCCTTTATTCCACCGATTGGTGTGGAGACTTTCCTTATGGAATGGAGGACTGGATGCACATGGCCTTTTGGCTCAGCAATTGGCAGGAGATACACTATTATTATTATTATTATTATTATTATTATTATTATTATTATTATTATTATTATTATTATTACTACTACTACTACTACTACTACTACTACTACTACTACTACTGCTGCTGCTACTACTACTGCTACTACTACTACTACTACTACTACTACTACTACTACTACTACTACTACTACTACTACTACTACTACTACTAGCCATTCGTACATCTGGATTCATCTGTTTAAGCTTGCAATGTTTTTTGTTCCTGGAAACCATATGCATCCTACTGTGACATATCTAGTCGCTACTGTTAGGATTGCTGTTCTTTGGTATTTTGTGTGACATCTCTTATCTTCATTACTGTTCACCTGACTAGTCTAGTATGAGTTGTTATTCGCCTCAGAAATTGCATCACCATGTCGAACACGAGCCATTCGCGGAAAGACAGTGCTCATTCATTACAAAGTCATTATTTGTAACACTTCTCTTAATTAGCATTTATGACAGTATTACTCTTTCTGACTCACCTGCAACACGCCACAGATTCACACGTGCAAGTAGTTTTCGTCAGCAACACGCAGTGGTCTCAATACAGTGTTTTGGGGGTTTACTTGCACTCATCCTGTTGTGCTGTTATCATTTTGCCCCTTTAGATTTGCTGCTATCAGCCTGCTTGTGTGGCTTGTATTTCATCATTGTTTTTGCTTGACTGGTCTAATCTGAGTTGTTGTATCAGAGAAATCGTCAAGCTACATCGAACATCAGTCGCTGTTCTTGCAGAAAGGCAGTACTCATCAATTATTTTGTCGTTATCTCCAACTTTTATTAGCATCACTGCCAGGAGCGTTACTGGTTCTGACTTACGTGTACACTGCAACACACAACCGGTTCACGCACGTTAAATTATTTTTCATGATGTCAACTCGCCCGTGCCCCAAAACAACAGTGCAGTCGATTGGCAAATCTTAATACAATATGACATAACAGCTGCTTATTTACGTACTAGCTCGGAAACCCAGTCACCTCACTAAGTTGACAAGGGGCACGATTGTGATCATGCACTCCGTCAATAAATCATTTGTTTTGTGTTTAAACACCATGGGGGAGCAGAACACAACGTTGCATGCTAGCCTGCAAGATCTCAGACTTTTGACCTCAAGAATGCGCCGAAATCGAAAGTGCATTAAGTAATAAACCGTCCGGACGATCACTGGTGATCAAGTTTGAGCAGTGCTGATCAAGACCGGTCGAGGCAGCTGAGAGAGGCTGATAAACATTATGATTGCTGAGGTAAGATAATAATACTAAAGTGCTGGTCACCCGATGGCTGATCGACGCCCCGCTAACTTGGCAACCATGCGGCTCATCACGGCAGATCGTGGCCTGCTGATCAAGACACAAAGGCAGTCATCATGCGGCTGATCAATGCTGACCACTGGTGATCAAGAGTGATCATCTCAAGGCACACCGGCTGATCATTGCTGATCATGCAGAGACTGAGCATGCTGCCGATGACTCAAGGCAGGCTGATCCTAGGCTGGTCAAGGCTGATGAGAGTCAAGGCAGATGAGTGCTGACAATCGCTAGTCAGAGGCGAGTCATGGCTAATCAAGACAAATAAATGCTTGCTACAGCTGATCATCATCTAGCTAGTCATGATCATGAAGAACCATTTGAAAGGCTGAGCAAGTCTGGTTGAATCACCGATTAATTGATTCATTGCTGATCATCCATCGGTGCACGCACTGATAACAGCAAAGCATTGATGATAGTTTGCAGCAGAGTTGATCATTGATGACAGGATGATCGCTGATCATAGCATCGCTGACCGAGGCTGGTCATGGCATGACATGGCAGGTCACTGTCATGTTTGGCCGGGCCGACTACACTATCTCTTACTAGACTCAATGCTTATTAAGGGTATCAGGTTGAAGGCTGTTTGAATCATAGCAAGTCATTGCCTATCATGGCTTATCATGGTTGATCAAGGCTGATCGAGGCAGGCGAAACCGATTGAGGTTCATCAAGGCTGATCAAGGCTGATCAAGGCTGATCAAGGCTGATCAAGCGGGCTGATCAGAACTAATCAAGTCTTACCAATTTCAAGGCTGACGAAAGCTGATAAAGGTCGCAGTGACAGAAAGGCTGATCACTGGCAAGGCGAATCATACTACTGTATGTGATCAAGTCTAAGCAATGCTGATCAAGGCTGATCAAGGCAAATTGATGCTAGTCGAGGCAAGTCGAGACCGGTCGAGGTTGAGCGAGGCTGATCAATATTATTATGGTTACTCAGGTAGGATAATTATAACTGCTGACGATGGCTGATCGACGCTAACAACAGCTCACCATGGCTGATCAAGGATCAGTCAAGGCAGATCAAGGCAGATCAAGGGTGATCAAAGCAGATCATTACTGATCGAGGCGGAGCATGGCTGCCACCTGATCAAGGCTAACTAATGGCTGATGATGGCTAACCTTGCTTGGCTGATCAAGGAAGGATCAAGGCTTATCAATGCTAGATAAAAGCTTATGATGCGTAATCACACGTGTTGATAGTTAATCTTGGTTCATCATGGGTGATCAAGGCTGGTCATTGCTAGCCTTGCCACCATGACTGATGATCGCTAAGTATTGGTACTGCTAAACAATGCTTACAAAGGCTGATGTCGAGAGTTCGCCTCTCTTCCTCAAATCGATTGAAACAGTCTGGATCACTAAAGAAGCAAAACTGTTACACAGTCCAGCATTCGGAAAGCGCACGTGGCACTCATCATTAGGTCCAGCTATCTACGCGTCACATTCCAATAGAATCTGCTCAGCTACAGAAGCGGCAAGTCTTAGATTGGGGATGAAAATATACACGATCAGGATGCAAGGATTGTGGTCGGACAAAAGTGCATGCTTGTTCAAATATGTGCGAGACGTCAGCCTAGAAAACAAACTGACCATCACGAGCGTCCGCATAAAGTCTTTCCTCATTTTCTAGTCACTTTGTTGAGGCCAAAAATGCAATCTTAGAGATAATATAGGCAGTTTACGGGCATTTTGCTTGATCAAGCAGGGAAATGTAGTATTATAATTTTCCAGATGTCTTTTCGTGACCTAGGAGAGAGGGGAGCGCTCATGGAATGTATGGTATGATGTGAAATGAAGTTTTTGCAAGCTTGCGCAGCAAAAGCGTCATTTCACAAATACCTAATTGACACAGGGTTGCACCATAAGAGGGAATATATACATTCCTGATTTGAATTCTTTGAACTTTTGAAATAAAACACTCTGCCACCTTTAGATTTTGCATTTTTGCATTTGATAAAAGTGCCTCTAAGTGCATAGCACTCAAAGACTCCCACCCGCGCACCCACTTATACTGAAGTACTTGAAGTCTTACTGATAATGTCTTTTCGCTTGGGGGATGGTGAGTGAGGGATGAGAAATAATATACACCCACACACTCGATATCATAACGCACACAAATTTACATCTAATGCATCGCCACATCATGCACAATCACGCATATTCCATGCACAATATACTCACAATAATATCATGCACAATCTAGGTCTTGTGTATTTCCAACACAAAGAGACCTAGGAGAGGGGAGCGCTCATGGAATGTATGGTATGATGTGAAATGAAGTTTTTGCAAGCTTGCGCAGCAAAAATTCCGGGCCCCCAAGTGTCTTCACGTGATCAGGCCTAACTTTGATTCCATTTTGCTTGTCTGGCCCGTACTTACTGAAAAGTACAAGCGAAAAGTCTCTAAAGTACCAAGTCAGCACAATCACTAACACTTTAAATTTAACCCCAAATATTAAATATTGGCAAAAAACCCGAGTACCCCCCCGAGGTGTATGCAGACGCCGAAGCAAATGGTTGCAAGTCAGACCCATATAAACTCTCAGATGACTTGTACTCCTAACTCTCAACCCGCTTCTCGTCCTTTGAAAGACTCACTTCCTCGCGACCCCGCCTCACAAACAGCTGATCAAGAAGAACGCGAAGAGGAACCCGAAGAAGGGAGGAAAAGGACATCAACGGTATCTCTTCACATCATAGACTCATCATAATTCAGTGAGTGCCAAGATGCGAAACTTATCTGGGACATTTTGGCAGTTGGTCCCACAATTCTGTGGCCGCCATGATCCCGCCGTTGATTGATAGAGCTCTCTCTCTCTCTCTTCTTCTTCTTCGCTTTTATTGAGAGAACAATTTTACAATCGGGCTCAGGAAACGTCCACGTGAAAGGTATAGCTAGTAAGTCTCTCTCTCTCTCTCTCTCTTCTCTCTCTCTCTCTCTCTCTCTCTCTCTCTCTCTCTCTCTCTCTCCCTCTCTCTCTCCCTCTCTCTCTCTCTCTCTCTCTCTCTCTCTTCTCTCTCTCTCTCTCTCTCCCTCTCTCTCTCTCTCTCACTCGCTCTCTCTCTCTCTCCCTCTCTCTCTCTCTCTCTCTCTCTCTCTCTCTCTCTCTCTCACACACACACACACACACACACACACACACTCGCTCTCCCTCCTTCTCTCTCTCTCTCTCTCTCTCTCTCTCTCTCTCTCTCTCTCTCTCTCTCTCTCTCTCCTCTCTCTCTCTCTCTCTCGCTCTCTCTCTCTCTCTCTCTCCCCCCCCTCCTCTCCCTCTCTCCCCCCCTCTCCTCTCTCTCTCCTCTCTCTCTCTCTCTCTCTCTCTCTCTCTCTCTCTCTCTCTCTC
>WBZZ01003298.1:5000-7500 GCA_019918135.1 Paulinella micropora
AATAATAATAATAATAATAATAATAATAATAATAATAATAGTAATAATAATAGTAGTAGTAGTAGTAGTAGTAGTAGTAGTAGTAGTAGTAGTAGTAGTAGTAGTAGTAGTAGTAATAGTAATAATAATAAAAGTGCTTCTCTGTCAATGGCTGATGCAAATCTGCACATGCGCCTCCATCGTCTCACCCGTGAGGGGAGTACGAAGAATTGACGATAGGCTCTAATGACTACCCCGCACGGGCAGTTCCAACACTTCCAGACGGACCGGTATGTTCAATGAAAATACTGGTGGCACCGACGGGAATCGAGCTGGCGACAGGGCCCAGATGGTAGAACTTGACCACTGGGCTATCACGGTGTCCATAATAATAATAATAATAATAATAATAATAATAATAATAATAATAATAATAATAATAATAATAATAATGATAATAATAATAATAATAATAATAATAATAATAATAATAATAATAATAATAATAATAATAATAATAATAATAATAGTGCTTCTCTGTCAATGGCTGATGCATTTCTGCACATGCGCCTCCATCGTCTCACCCGTGAGGGGAGTACGAAGAATTGACGATAGGCTGTAATGACACCCCCGCAAGGGCAGTTCCAACACTTCCAGACGGACCGGTATGTTCAATGAAAATACTGGTCCAGACGGACCGGTATGTTCAATGAAAATACTGGTGGCACCGACGGTCGAACTGGCGACAGGGCTCAGATGGTAGAACTTGACCACTGGGCTATCACGGTGTCCAATAATAATCATAATAATAATAATAATAATAGCGCCAACACCTGAAAGGATGGTTTGCGGTGCGCTTCGCGCACCCCCCCCCCCCCCCCCCCCCCCCCCCCCCTCCTCTTTCCAAGGTCGCTTTTCCTCTCATTCTTACATGGCACAACTTTTGCAGCCTTAGAGCCATCTCAACCATTCATTTTGTTGCTGGAAAATTCGCTTCGGGTACGTACAATTGCGGGGCTGGGGTTGCTGGGGGTAAAGGACCCCCCGGACCACCTTTTTCACAGTCGACAGGTTACGTTCAATCGCCGGAGGTAACCGGCATAAACCCTTCCGGCACAACTCTTAGAGCCTTGGAGCATTCTCAGCCATTCGTTTTGGTGCCGGCTGATTCGCGTGGGGTAGGCTGGGGTTCCCGGGGGGAGGCCCCCCACGCCCCGTTCCCCGTCGACAGGTACGTTCAATCGCCGAAGGTACCAGCAGAACGCAAGTGTAAGCTCTGAAAAAAAAGAATTTTCGCAGTCAGAACACTGCCCTAACGCAAATATTTGCGTGAATTCCAAAAAAGTTATACCAGCATCAATATCGAGGCCGGGGCTAGCCTCCCTGTCAATATTAGCTCCCAACTCCTGGTTCACACAAACCATGATTCATTCAGACATGGATGCCAAAAAAAACAAGAAATTTTGGCATTCAGGACACTGCCCTAACGCAAATATTTGCGTGAATTCCAAAAAAAAATTACATTAGCATCAACATCAAGTCTAGGGCTAGCCACCCTGCAAATATGAGCTCCCAACTCCTCCTGGTTACCACAAACTATGATTTATTCCGACAGGGGTGCGGAAATGCGGGGCTGGGGGGGGGGGGGGGGGGACACAATTTCCATTTTCCCCCTCCCCCTACTCCCAACACCTGAAAGGATGGTTTGCGGTGCACTTCGCGCACCCCCCCCCCCTCCCCCCCTCTTGTTCCCAAGGTCGCTTTTCCTCTCATGCTCATATGCACACCGAACGGCGCCTGGTGGCGCAAAAACCTATATTTTATGGTTTTTACTCCACCCGTCGCCACAATTTTTATATTATCGAAGAGATCTCATCAAAAAGTGTCAGATATACCAAATATCAGCCGCTAAATCCCTCTGGTGTGCGCAAACGGCGCCTGATGGCACAAAGACCTCAATTTTCTGGTTTGTGTGCCACCAAAACGGGTACACATAAGTGCGGGCTGGGGTTCCCGGGGGAAAGGCCCCCCGGTGCCCACCTTCCCCGTCGACAGGGTACGTTCAATCGCCGGAGGTACCGGCCAAAAAACAAGGAATTTTGGCATACAGGACACTCACCTAACGCAAATATTTGCGTGAATTCCAAATATATATATATATTTATTTATTTATTTATTTATTTATTTATTTATTTATTTATTTATATATTTATATATTTATATATTTATGTATATATATATATGTGTGAATATATATATATATATATCAACATCAACATCGAGTCCGGGGCTACCCAGCCTGTCAATATGAGCTCCCAACTCCTCCTGGTTTACACAAACCATGATTTATTCCGACAGGGGCGCAAAAATCGGGCGAAAAAAACAACGAATTTTGGCATTCAGGACACCACCCTAACGCAATATTTGCGTGAATTCCAAAAAAAAATTATATCAGCATCAACATCGAGTCTGGGGCTAGCCACCCTGCAAATATGAGCTCCCAACTCCTCCTGCTTCCCGG
>WBZZ01003298.1:15000-25000 GCA_019918135.1 Paulinella micropora
TTGTTCAGTGTTGTAGTAAATTCTTTTACGTGGCCCGGGAAGCAGTTGGCCGCCGGATAGGAGGGGAGCGCCCCGAGTTCCGGTCACCGTTTGAAGAAGTCGCGAGGGTTTTCTCCCAACTGGTTATCGAGCCTTGGAGCGTGACCTGTGCAACGGATCGCAGAGGAGAACCTTCGTTAAAGGGGTGAGGGGTCCACCTTAAGTGACCCCATTACAGGAAAGTGCGCATTCTCAATTGTGTGGCTACAGCTGATCACTGTAGACACTACCCACGCTCTGCTTTGCTGGTGTGCAGTGCAAGGGCAAGGTGGGGGACAGGACAGAGAGCAAGACACAGAAGCGTGCAGGAAGCAGGGAGGGTGAGCCTCTTAAAGGGTGTGGTGCTTTTGTCAGCTCGGTGACGTGGCAAGTTGTGATTGCTTGCCGTGGTAACTGGGGGATTGAGCACTCCTGGCCCACGGGACACAACAAGTTACAAAGCCAAAGTACAAAGCAGTAGGTCTGTTGTGATTGCTTGCCGTGGTAACTGGGGGATTGAGCACCCCTGGCCCACGGGACACAACAACCTACATGGCTAAGTTCTTGTCGCATTCGTATTGCATAATTGCATCTACTCCTTGTATTGCTGTAGTGACTGTGTGAGGAGTGAGAGAGAGGTGTGGTGAGGGAGTGAGCTCTGAAGAACCGTGCGTAGGACACGAGGGGAGAAGCGAAAGGTGAGTGTTTAGGTGGTTGTACCAAAACAACTACAAACCTAGGTAGGTTGAAGAACTGACTTTGCAGATAGAGCTGCTAGTAGGTGGAAAGCTATCATAGGTGGTAGCTGAGGTAGCCTCAGTGTAGTTTGAGCATTAGAGTCAGTGGTAACACACGTGGTTGAAGAGAGAGAGAGAGAGAGAGAGAGAGAGAGAGAGAGAGAGAGAGAGAGTAAAGGGTGGTGTGGACAAGCAAAACACTATTCTGTGTAGTGTGTGTGTGAGTCTGCTCGTGGCCTCTGTTGTGTTCTCTCTGTGTGGGTGTGTGTGTGTTTGCTTGCCTGTGTCTGTGCCATCAGAACAGAGTAAGCATAGCGTGACCACACCCATAACAATCTGGTGTCTGCTGGGTCCTGGGCTATCAACCAGCATATGCGGAGTTTAAGATCTTTTACGCGCGCAACGACCCTCCTCCCCAGCATCTACCACCAAAGGGTTATGAGTTGGCGTCACAGTTTAACGCCTTGAGGCCATTGGGCTGTATCTCTATTTGGCAAGTAGAGAGCATAGCTGTGGGCTGTGTGTAAGTGTGTGTGTGTGTGGAGCGTGTGTCTGTTCGAGACTGACGGTGGTTAGAAATGACTACGAGTAAGACAGACAATAAGATTACGTTCACAGGCAAAGAGGCATGGATCCTATTGCATAGGCAGGTAGTGCAAAGCTGTAATGCTAAGGCCCCTAAGGAAGTGCTGCAGGGTGCTGACGCCTACAAACAGTATGTGAATCGCGAAAACGTATTAGGATACAGCTTAAGGGTAGAGAGGTGCCCCCCTTTATACTAGCTTGAGAAGAGATAGCAGAGTGGAATGATTGGGCTGACTTGGACGAAGAAGTAGTAAAGGAATACTTCGAGGACAAAGCCAAGGGTTCTTTCTACTTGCCTGTGGCCTATGCCCAATCCCAAATCGGAAGCTCCAGACCTTGAGGAGGCGTTAGGGGTAGAGGAAGACAAGGAAACCCCAGTCAAGCGTTACAAACCGGTTTTTGGCAGTCCGAAAGATAAACCAACAACTGAGACTGAAAAGGGAAAGGAGGAGGAGGAGGAAGATGAAGACCGGCACCACTGACAAACCTAGGCTGTCAACTGGCAAGGGCTCAGATTTAGAGGGCGACAGCAAGAGTGGGGCCTCCCGAGGACAGACGGACCCCTCTAAGGTAAAAACCCCACTAGGGGGTGCTGATCGTGCTGTCGCACTGACACGACAGGTGATGGCCTATGACGCTAGTGTACTTGCTGAGATGAGCAAGCAAAAGGAAAGGGTGTTCAATATCATCTATGACATGCTAGGGGGTGAAGCGAAGAGCCTGGTGCGTGACTTAGCTGATCCGGAGAAGCTGACCTTTGGCCAAAACCCTAAAGCACTGTGGGACAGACTGCTAGCCCGGTACCAGAAAGCCGACCCCTCTGATGTTCAGGACAAGGTGAAGGAACTGAATGACTTCCTCTTTACGAGTAAGCAACAGTACGTCGGTCAGTGTGTAGACTTGAACGGTAGGAGAGACTGGTTGGCTGATTATGGCCAAGCCCCAACCGATGACCGAATGCAGCAAATAGTGAAGGATGCGTTAGTGGGCCCCAAGCAATCTGACTCTAGGGTGAAGAAAGCTTGGCAAGTCTGGGTGGAAATGGCTGAACTGAACCGAAAGCAGTTCAAGTGGGACTTTGCCTCCTGGTGGAGGTTCGTGCAAGATCGTGCCCTGGAGCTAGACAAGAAGTTTGACCGGGCCCAAGTGACTAGTTCCACAGAGAAAGGTTTGGCAGCTCACAAGGCCGGAAAAGGGAAACCTAAAGACGAGTGCTGGCTCTTCAGCAAAGAAGGGAAATGCACTCGTGGGGCCTCCTGCCGTTACCTCCATGTTGGAGGGAAGGTGAGAGGGGTGTGTTTCTTGTGGGACAAACAGGGGGAGTGTAGATGGGCCGACAAATCTAGGTTTGAGCATGACCCCACTAAAGCCAAGAAGACCCCTCCCAAACCGGCAGACACCCCCAAGGGGGAGAAAAGCAAGAAGAGCGAGAAGAGCAAGGGGCCAAAGTGCTTTAACTGCTTTGAAAAGGGGCACATCGCCGGGAAGTGCAGCAAGAAGTGCCGGTTGTGCGGGGGCAAGCACAAGTTGAGCAAGTGCCCTGACAAAAGCCGAAAGGAGAAGGGCGAGGCAGCAAAAGGCTCAAAAGGGGGGAGTGATAGCGATGACTCCGAGGATGAGGAGCCGGGCGTAGCATTAGCTCAGATGGTAAAGTTCCTAACCGCCCGGCGGCGGCAAGTCGAAAGACAAAGCCCTCATGGCTAAACCCGGGGGTGCCAACCTTCCCGAGCCGATCATGCCACCGGAGGACGAGAACAGTCTTGAGATCTTGCTTGAGGATGATGCCGACATAGATTAGATGAACGAGGGGCGATGCCATGGAGTAGCAAAAGGAAAGAGCCGGTGCGTAGCCCGGTTGAAGGACCTTGAGTCTCCCTTCAACAGCCTTAGGATTAAGGCAGCCACCCTCATCGACAGCGACTATTGCGTTGAGCATCAGTACCAGCAAGCCAAGCAAGAGAGAGAGAATGCCTTGCGCCGGTGGGCAGCCGACATAGCACGAAGGGATCATCTGGCTCTAATTTGCGAGATGGGAGAACGGGGATTGGAAGCCCAAATCAAAAGTGGGAGTCATCCCCTAATGGTTGAGGCCATAGTGAGACACGAAGCCGCGAAGCGGGGTATCCCGTGGAACCGGTCCCTCTTGCCCATCATCCACTATGCAAAGCCCCGTGAACCCGGACAGTTCACCGAATGGGTCATTAGCCGACGACCGGTAACATGGGAGGCGTCGGGTGTACCCTCATGGCGGAAGGTATACCGCCAACATGAACCTCAGGCCGGTGCCCAAGCGAAGCATATGTACTTCAGAGGTGGGGTGGAGAGGGGGAGTTGTGCCTCCGCCCATAGCATCGGTGCCGGTACGCGCCCAAGAGGTGAAGGGTACTCCCCTCCGTCCGGTAGCACCCAACCCCCGTGGAGAGAGTAAGGGTAGACATAGCGGGGCGAGCGGGCCGTCCGCGGTACCTGCCCCGAAGATCGAGATTGGTTCAAAGGCCGAGCCGGCTGAGGCTGGTAGTGGTATCATGAGCCAAAACCTGAAATCTTTACTCAAAGCAAAAGGGAAAAGGTACATGGGGTGAAGGTGAGGCCCGGCCCGGAGGACTACCAACCCGATGGTCTGGCGGACGTGGAAGATCAGCCCCCGGAAATGCAGCCCGATGCCGATCCTTCCTCGGAATCCGACGGGGAGGGGGAGCGTGAAGGTGAAGAGTCCCCGGCTAGAGATGGGGACGTGGGTAGAGCTCCGATAAGGGAGCCGTCCCCCATAGGCCGCGACCCTAGTGCTGATGCAAACCCAGGTAGTGGGAATGCTACCGCCGGGACCGATAGCAATCCGGTGACTTTGCACTCCACCAGCCCAAGCAATAGGGGTAGGTCAGTGGGCGCTCGTGCGTTTGGCTTCCTTGAGACGGTCCGAGCGTCCGTGAGTGGGATACCCTGGTTTGCGTCCCATGCTAAGACGGTACCCCCTGCAGACCGAAAGGTGACTTCCCTGTTACCCCCTACTACTAGTACCGGTCCGTCTGCGGCCCCTTCCACCTTAGCTGAGCCTGATAGTCCTACCCGACTAGTTACCGGAGAGCGAGAGAGTCGACTCCGAGCCGTGGCAGAGCAGCAAGAGGAGATGCGCCGGTTGCATCGTCCGGCGTTAAGCGGTGAGGAAGAGAAAGATGAAGCTGACTTCCGGAACCGGTGGGGAGAGTGGACTAGGCTGTTGTACGACTGGGCAGTGAGTATCCCATGAATAAGCCTAGGTGGCCGAGACATTGGGCCGTAGCAGGAGCAGCAGCAAATAGTGCCGCAGGGTTTCAACCTCGTACTAGGCCGTTCAGAGTCCGAGAAAGAGAAGGAATGCGCAAGTTTGCCGGAAGCCGAGGGAGAAGCTGACCCGGTGACGACCTAGTTCGTTTCATGACCGAACGCGGATAGATGGCTAAGGGGATCCGGCTAGCAGAACAAGCCCTCCTAGGACGGAGTGCGGACAAAGACCCCATGTTCGATTCGGGAGCTACGTTGCACTTTGTGCCGGCCGGAGCTGAACAACGCATGTTCAACATTCAGCGAGGGATGAAACGGGTAGATACGGTCAACGGGGAGACCACCGTGACTAAGAAGGGCTCATTAGACATGACGACCGTGAACGGAAAGGGGGAAAAGAACGGGTTACATCTAGGTAGTGTGTGGGTTAGCCCCAACATAAATGAAGCCTTAGTCTCTGGGCCTCAGTTAGCCAAGGAAGGTTACAGTGTAGTCCTCCACAAGAAGGGAGAGGGATACATCACTAAGGCCCGGATACCGGACATTTCCCCAGAGCTTAAGGCAGGGGTCCTTTACTTAGACGACACGGACAAGGTGTGGCGTTTTGTGACGTCCAAAAACCAAGAGCTGGCGGCAGATAAGATTGAGGCTAGAGCTTTCTTTGGAAAGGAGACGGCTAAGGTCACGGAGTTGACTAGTGAACAACTTCACCAAAAGTTCGGAGGGCCCGGAAGCGGCATGCAGCGCCTCATCAGTGAAGCGTACGGAATCAAGATAGTGGGTGACAAAACCCATGAGCAAGCGGTAAAAGAGTGTAAGGAGTGCCCGGCCGCCAAAGGGGGGAAAGTGAACCACCCGGCAAGCAACCAATTGACACAGGTAGGGAAGTTCGAAGCTGTGGCGTTCGACAAGTCCGGGTGCCTACGCAAACCCCTCTATGGTGGGTTTTGGTACGGCATGGTGGGAATTGAGGCTAACACCGGGTATGCGTTTGGCCTCCTTCTAAATGATGGCACCGCGGCACCACAAGTGCGCTTCATGCTGGAATGCATAAACTTCATTGAGACGCAAAGCGGCAAGAAGGTGAAGGAAGTCCGGGTAGACGGTGAGCATATCTCAGCTGACTTCAAGGAGCTAGTCCGGGACAAGGGAGTGAGGAAGAGGATCAACACCCTCAACGAACACAACAAGAACGCCTATGCCGAAGTGTCCCAACGTGACTTTTGGCGCAAAGCGCGCCATAACCTGGTTGAGGCTCAGCTGCCCTATGAACTCTTGGGATATGCGTGGCAGCACGCTATCCTTTTGCACAACCTTTCACCGAAAAGATCCGGTGGTGAGGTCCGGATGTTTGAGTTTATGCCCCGTGAAAGGAAGGTAAATTGGATAGTTTACCTTCATCCTTTGGGTGTCTAGGCCACATGGCCATCGAGGGCAGGTTAGGACATGACGAGAGCCCGGACGCACATGGCCGCCTGGTTAGGGCTGAGTTTGGAGTATTCCGCACACTTGATACTGTGTGAAGGTAGGGTGTTCCTGGCGAAACGTCAAGAACTTTGACGACAACCAGCCGGCCTGGCCTTTGTTGCAACCCCTCTGGGAGAAGAAGGGCCTGAGCTTGGAGCCGTTTAAGGGAGACCCGTTAGTGGAAGACGCCGCCCTTGAGCAGCTGTTTGTCCCAAAGCCCCGGGTGGGGGTGACCGATCCCGGTGAAGGTAAGAAGGCCCCGGATCAGGGGGAGCTTGACAGCTCTGATTCCGACGGCGAAGTGGAGGAAGCGACCTCTGAACAGGAAGCAGTGAAAGCCGAAAAAGAGGCTCCCGAGCCCGACCCGGAAACAATAGGGGAGTTGAAAGGAAGGTGGGTGGAGACCCCAGCCACTCAGTGGGGCTGGGCTTGGGCCAAGAAGACCTATGGGGTGGGTTTTCGGGACAAGGTTCGACGAGATCAGGTGCAAGACGTGAGTGAACCCATATGGATTAAGAAGCAGAAGAAGAACGGACCAGCCCATTGGGTAAAGTTTGAGGATGACGACTCCCCAGACCGTGTGTTGGACTCGGAGATCGTCAAGTACCTTGCTGACGGTCCGGAGACCGCACATGCCGCCACGTTCACTGGGCCGGTGAGTGAGAAGCAAGCTGATGAGCTAGGGTACTGGGACGACGCCCGAGCCGAGGAGATGGCTACGCTCTGGGAGAAAGGATGCTTCCGGAGAGTCCGAGCCGACTTAGTAGACAAGAAAGACATTTGTGAAGGGCGGTTCGTTGATGCCACCAAAGAGGCAGGGGGAGAGATCCTAAGGTTCAAAAGCCGATGGACGGCCAAGGGGATTTCCATGATACAGGGATGGCATTTTGGGAAACGGAACTTCCCAACCCCGTGTGCCCTTACCATCTTGATGCTTTTCGCCCTAACAGTGTTCTTTGGCTTAGTCTTGTCAAAGTGGGACGTTGGCACCGCATACACAGAGGCGTCTGCAGCTGAGCAGGGGTATCGCCCCAGTTACATCGTACCACCGTTTGGTTTAGAAGAGCCGGGGTATGTGTGGGAAATGCTTAAAGCCCTCTATGGCAGACCGGACGCGGGCCGCAAATGGTGGCGGTACAAGCTAGTCCCGTTTTTAGAAGTTTAGGCTTTACGGCTCATGTCGCTTTTCCTTGTTTCTTTTGGCGTTGGCTACCCGGTAAGGATAAGCCTGACTTTGCTTTCGTACACGTCGACGACATAATGGGAGCGTTCAGTAGCAAGGAGGTGGAAGCAGAGTTCTTAGCCGCCGGTAAGAAGGCCTTTAGGGTCTTTAAGCAAGAGGCTCCGACCGGGGTGGTAGGCCTGAACATAGAAGACAAGGAAGACTGTCGACTAGGCCGTACGATCAAGATCTCCCAGGAAGATTTCATCAAAGAGGCAGTTGAGAAGCTCCAGTGCACCGGTTTAGCTATAGCCGATTCGCCGTGGTTGATGCCGGGGGTACGAGCCGGGAAGCAATCAGTGCTAGAGCAGTTCTCGCCGCAGCACATCGTAGGTGTCCTCTTATGGACACGCATCACTCGGCACGAGGTTTTGGGCCCATTAGGGGAAGTGGCCACCCATGCCTCCAAGCCTGAGTTGTTCAATTATCAGCAAGCCGAACAGGTCGTACGGTACCTTAATGGTACCCGATCTAAAGGCATTCGCTTCACCAAGGCGAACGGCACCCGCTTGATGTCTTGGGCGGACTCAAGTTGGAAGGGTACAGCCGAAGATCGCCGTGCCTAGCGGGATTTCATTTCTTTCTTGGTGGCTCGGTGCTACCATTCTGCCTTAAGCGGAACATGTCCGTGGCCCTGCCCAGTGATGCGACCCTGAGAGCGCGAGTGGAGGCAAAGGCGAGCGCGACACAGGACGAGCTGGTGGCGACCCGCGACCGGGTGCGGCGAGCTGGAGAAGGTGGCGGATGGCAAGCGTCTGGTGCCGGCCGCGCCGGAGGCGTCCTGCTGCGAGGCGGAAGTCTACGCGATGGTGGAGGCATACCACGGCCAGGATAAAATATCAAAATTTGTGCATGGCATCGCTGGGGGACGGGTCGCAGACGCGCTGGGGCCGTACGGGTGGGGGCAGCCCCCCATCCTGTATGGCGACAACCAAGGCGCCCTGGACCTCGCAGATACAAATGTGTTTTCTAGGAAGCTCGGGCACATGGATCATGGATCTGCGCTGCGCCATCGTCAACCAGAAGGTGGACGCGGGTCTAGTCGTCAACGAGAAGGTGGCGTCAGCGGAGAATGTGGCCGACGTCAACACCAAGCCGTCGCGTGGGGAGCCCTACCTCCGACTGGTGCGGCCCGTGACGAGCGACTAGCTTCGTCTGCGGCGGGTGACGCGCGCGCGCGCGCAGTGGGACTTCCTTCAACGTTGGGACTTTCAACCCGTGGACTCTGGATAGAACTCTTGATAGGGTAGAATTCTGGATAGAGTAGAATCTTGGATTGGTACCCGATTGCAAGGGGATAGATTTTAATAATTAGGCGACAAGATTGCCGAAATCCACAAGCTGTGGAGACGTAGGCTAGCGCCTCTGCTTGCATTGTTAGTCATATATATTGTGCACGGTTGTGCTGATTGCGCTTTAGTTGTTAACAGTGTAGCTATATTGCCGAACTCCACAGGAGACGTAGGGTAGCTCACTTTGCGCTTGGCTTATTTGCGTAACCTAGTTATTGCGCGTTGCATTGTGGACACTGACTCGTAAGGGAGACTAATTAAGGGGGAGCATTGGCCCATGCATGATAATTAATTAGACACTTCCTTCTCAACTACGTCCGTATTGCTATTTGGTACGTTAGCCTTATTCGTTACGGTTAGTATTATTAGTTATTAATACAGTCATTTAGAGTATCTTTTCTGGTAGAGGTTGGTGGCACTAGCTTTTTACCATTACCATTATTGCACATATCAGGCAGTTTCGCGGGATATTTTCTGGAGGTACATCTTTTGTGTGACGTCATCAGTTGGACTGGCGGGACTCCAATTGTTCAGTATTGTTAAACTTGATTATTTTACGTGAGAAGCAGTTGGCAGGTAGGAGGGGGACGCCCCGAGTTCCGGTCACCGCCGGTTTGCAAAAGTCGCGAGGGCTTTCTCCCAACGGCGGACGGAAATATTAATAGCAGTTATTAATGAATTGAACTAATTTTGAATTCTGATCACTAGTTGAACATAAAATCTGGCCGCTAATGTCACCCCGAAATCTGACTCTTAAATTATAAATTCGCAGATGATGGCCGCTGAGTTTGACGTGACACTCGAATTTGATGTACCTAGTAATACTATCGCTAACCACAGCCTAGTTTGAATTTCCTTATATACACTTTTCCCCTCACTGAACGACTTTTGATAATATTATTGCTGTTGACATTCAAGACAACAACAAAAATTAGTTTTTCATTTTTGTGTCAGATTTTCATTTTTGTGACAGTTTTTCATTTTTGTGACAAAAATTCAAATTTTCAAATTTAACGGTAACATTTCGCGAAAATTTACGATATTTTGCGGACGAATATAGCCGTTAATTTGAAAAATTCAAATTTTCACCCAAAATCAAAATTCCAACCAAAACTGAAATTCCAACCAAAACAGAAAAATCAATTTTTTTTGTTGTCTTGAATGTCAACAGCAATATTAATAATAATAATAGAAGAGCGCTTGCTTTACAACTAGAGCTGAAAGGAAGTATGTAAGTAGGCGAACAGAAGTTAAAAACTTCAGTTGAACAGCCCGGGCCCGGCGGCTCCGCTGCCTCGGCGGCGACTCGAACAAATTTTAACAATTTATAGTTGGACTAGACATGGCGAGTGGGTCACGTATGTTATAATTGTACGATATTTAATAACCGATAACTGTCCTAACGATATGACGTTGGA
>WBZZ01003299.1:0-20000 GCA_019918135.1 Paulinella micropora
CCTATCAGACTGAGCACCTTAACGACCGGCCAAAACCTTTACCGTTGATAAGATACTCTTTTTGACAGGTTTATTAGATTCTCCTCTGCACGACGTTTCGACTTCACTAACTATTTTTCGATTTCTTTCAGAAACTTACAGTGATTTCAAACTATCAGTTCAAAGTTCTTTTTAGCTATTGCTATTTTTCCTGTTCGTATTATCTTTTTTCCCGAATTCCCAGTGAAAACACGTTTTACTGCAAAATTGTGAACAAGGACGGAAAAAACACAATATCTAACTTGTCTTCCGCCGGTTGCCGGTCATTTTCGCCTTGAGGCTTCCCAAATTAATTTGGGGAATTTTCAAGTCCACCAACCCGACAACTATCAGTTTATGACTGTTTACTTGAAGCCTCGGACTCGCGACACTATCCGTTTGAGAACGGGAGACCCGAGTCACAATTTACGTTCAACACTCGATCGTACGTTGCACCCAAGCCTGCAATGAGTTCGAAATTATGTAAATAAACGAAGTGACCTCTCTACTATTTACCTTGTATTTCACCTGCTTACTCAGAGTCAGGACTCAAAGCAGCCATAGTGTTCTTATTAAGAGTTCGTTGTATCTGCCTATTTGAAGAGTTGTTTACAAACTCACAGTTCGAATTTTTTTTTCTATTCAAGAGAAAACTACACACACAGAGTTGGTGTGTTCTGTGCACAGATCGATTTGGAAAGACCCTCTCTTTCAGGAGTGACTATACAACGTATTAGGACAGTGGTAACCAAAAACACATATGTCTCGACAGACCGTTTACCTGCCGTTGCATTTTTGTGTCCCTCCTCTGCCCTTATACATACACACTATGCAGTCCACCAACACAGCATGCGTTCGGTTTTATCGTTTTAGGGTCACCCCCTACCTACAGAGTGGAGAACACCTTCCACTGCACCTCGCTCTCTTCAGCTACTGCTCTGCGTTCTGGCTTGCTCCTGGTACGTCTATATGTGGAACCAGTCACGACAAGACGACCCAGCATCAAAATACAACGAGCACAAACAACGTTGTCTGGACTTATATCCCATCTTGGGCTCCCGTACAGACACTCTACGTACAGGCAAGAGGTTCAGGAAGAAGTCAAGGCTGGCAAGACTGCTCGCCTCCATACTGACCTTTCACGTATACAAACCGTGCAGTTTATTTATGATTTACTGACCAGCTACGTTGATGATGCACGAGACATTCTTCGGGAAATTCATAAGGATAAGGCTACCTGGCTGCTACAGGTCCCAATTGCCCCTCAAGCCAGCCTAGACCTCCTTTGTAACCCAGATTGGACAGACGCTGAGGTACCTGGGACCTACTGGATCGTTGGCAGCCGCAGAGAAGCTCTGGCACGACATTGGCCACGTCATCCCCGAAGAAACTTTTCACAACTACTACCCAGTCGCCGCTCCCACTGTCGGATTGACAAAGTCCCTACCGGTCACTGCACTCCCCGGCACAACCGCTGGTGCCACATTCATTCCCTCATCGAACCAGACTGGTCCGACAACTTTGCAGTCCGACGGACGCTCATCTGCGACTATGACCCGTTCAAGCCACCCTTCGACGTCTTCGACTCCTGGAACAGCTACACTGACTCCGTCAACACCGATACTGCCTCAGCCCTGACATCTGCAGTCACGTCGACACTTCGAATACCGACGTCTGGTCGAACTGTTTTCGCACGCGGATTAGCAGTCAACTATCACATCGTCAACACGCCAATTCAACTGGCCATCATGCACGCCATCAGTAACGTTAACGAGTGGGGAGATAGAGTTACGGTCACCATTATGGACGCCTGTTGGTACCGCTTCGTCCGCGTCACCGACTCAATCCAGCAAGTTTGGAGTTCGCTGTCCCTCATCTGGCTGCTATTCATTCGCGACCTTATCCATGGCTGTCTGGACAAACCCGACTTATACAAGTCAGCTCTCCAAACTCTCGAACTACGACGTTTTCAGAAAGAACAACTCTTGGCGCACATCCATCGGTGCAGTACGTTTTACGAGACCACCCATGCAGCCGGCGTAAGCATTTGCGACGGAAACCAGATTGAGGACTTGGGCAGTATGCTCACCCCGATGGAACGCGACCGATGGAATCAGCATTCGGACCAAGTCCTGCTCACCAACGGCGTCGGCTGGCCACGCAATCTGGATGACCTCCTCCCTTGGGCCAGGATCCTCGACCCAAATAACATGGATGAATACCGCCTGAGGATGGAGACTCCGGTCCGCACCGACATCAAAGATCCATCTACGTACAGACGGGTCTCTGTTCGTGCAAGACGTCAGCAGCTCCGGCAAGTAACGACTACTAAGGCGAACACCAACACTAACCGCCCCGCTTGGCAGAAAAACGTAAGGCGGACGCTATGGAAACGACTCAGACTGCTCCTCTACAGACGTCGACTCGTCAGGTCAAGCGCTTGAAGACCGACCCACCGGGCATCTCGTCGAGCCAGATCGATCGAAAACTTTTACGGGCCTACCATGCACCTACTGCAAGGAGCACAACAACTTCTTGAAGAAGGGCCAGCTCCCCAAACATTCGTTTGAAGAGTGCAAACTTCGTCGACAGCGTCGTCAATATGACGAAAAGCCATCAGCGGCCGTTGCCCGCTGCACCCCGCGCGCCTTCCATATGACTACCCGGTCCGGCACACCCTCTCCGCTGGTGCCAACGCCCTCGCCTGTACGGATTACGACTATCCCAACAGTTGTCACCGGATGCATTTGGGTTGTCAAACATCCTCTTAACCGTCAATTTATCGGCAAGACTACATGCGCTTTGGATTCAGCCTGCAACTGCAAAGGCGTTGCTCGCTTATCGTGGGTTCTATAACACGGCTTCACAATCCGGCAGCTGCCGCCTGTGGCAGCACGCTCATCCGTCGGCATCGACGCAGTCCTCACCGACGGCATCGAACTCTTCGTTTCCGCTAGCCCAACGTCGCCGCTTCATGCAATTACCGTTTGTGTGTCGGCTCACCTGCCCGATCGCGTGGATCTACTCTTCGCCAACGAGTTGACCGCACAGATAAACTTGTCCATCGACGAGGCCCAGAGGATCAAGCCAACGGACTACATCCCTTTGAAGCCCACAGCAAGACAGATCGTCTACGAAACGGAATTTCATTTCTTCGATGAGCCACTTCAGGTGGGCGACCGTCAACTAGCAACCATCAGCTATGACTTCTGGCCGGAGACTCTGGCTGAAATGACTTCTTACCCGACCTGCGAGATTGAGAAGATCTTCAAGCTCCGTGTTACACAACCTTTGGATTCCTACGATCTTTTGTCAACTTCGCAAGCCCACCTCTACGGCCGGCGGCACAGTCAACCTGTTCGTATCCGAAAAGAAGAGACCATGCGATGGGAGGGTACTGACAGATAACGACGAAGACGATGAAGAAGAAGAAGAAGAAGAAGAAGAAGAAGAAGAAGAAGAAGAAGAAGAAGAAGAAGAAGAAGAAGAAGAAGAAGAAGAAGAAGAAGAAGAAGAAGAAGAAGAAGAAGAAGAAGAAGGAGGAGAAGAAGAAGAAGAAATTAAAGCCAATTCCGCCAAAAGAAAAAAACCGTCTTCCAGTCCGATCACGCAAGAAGATCATCGTTCCGATGCCCTCGCTTGGGAGCTCATCCGAAGGACTCAGCTGGCCGACCTGAGACGATTCCTCTCCTTCGGATCATCATCATCATCGTCATCATCATCATCATCTTCATTATCGGCAGCATCGTCATCTACCACGTCAACTGCATCGGCCCTTGCCCAACCATCGGCCCCTGCACCTAGTACACCGCAATCATTCCAGGATGCGCTGAGTAACCCTCCGTCGTTGCAAGCTCCAATTGTTCCGCGAACACCAAGTCACAGCCATCGACATGGTAGACGACGCTCTTCTGGTACACGTGAACGCTCAGCATCACCGGCACCTTCTTCCCCTTGCTCTCAAGTTCCGGCGGCTTCTGCGCCGTCACCTCGGCCCACCCAACCGACTACCAGTCCAGTCGCCGGGTTGAGCACAGCATCTAAGAAGACACTACGTCGCGCCCGTCGGACAGCAGCCAGCGCATCTTCTGCCCGTTCGTCGTCGTCCAGCTCCTCGTCTGCATCTGTGAGCAGCACAGCCGTGATGCCAGCCCAACCGCAGGCACCCCAAACATCTAGTAGCTCGTCCTCCTCGTCCAGTTCCTCGTCGGCACCCGCGGGAAGCTTAACTGCTGCGTTATCCCAATCCTCGGCGTCTCACTCCCCGGTGCAAGGCGGCCCTCTTGTCACATTTTCGCTAAGCCCACTTGGAGTGTACAAGACTCGCACCCCTAACGCCACAGACCGCGACCATGTTGGACCACTCAGCCAGTTGGCACCGAGAGATGCAATGACGCCGGTACCACCGCCGCCTTTCTCTCCTCCACCTGACCGTTATGTCAGGGTCAGCCCCACGCGATCTAATCACGGCAGGTCGGGTTTCTCCAACTTTACGGACATACCAGGCCATCAACTGGAGCTTCAAAAAGCCTTCGGCGCCAGGGGCTCTCCAGGCACGGATCCTGAACTCTACATTGTTCGAGACATTTTTGCTACTTATTTTCCAACGGCGGCCATGACTATGATTCCAAGCACTCACCCGCACTGCCGTCACCTTGGCTACTGGATCCCTAAGCACTTTACCCTCAATCAGGGCCTATGGCCGGATTCAACGATGGTACAGATGCAACACCCAAGAGTGGAACGCTACTTCCCTAGGATACAACCACTCCAGCACGGTGCTTTCCGTATCGAACCCCTCGATAGAACGCCTCCCTTCAAAGTGACTGAAGACTGGCTTCTCCCTTCGGCAGATTTCAGCCATTTTGCCAATAGGCCACTTCTGGTGCGAACTTTCCTTCCGCGGGATACTAGTCTCCCACGTACCAAGGAAAGCAAGATATACGCGCACACAGAACCGCGACAATGGTATGGGAAGACACCATGGGATAATGAATATGCGGCAGAGTTCTCCGAAGCAATCCGAGGCTTCCACCGCGACCGCCCTACTATCTTGATGCAGCGCTATTGGCCCCCTCGCAACAACGCACACGAGATGGACCCCGAAACCTTTGAGGACTTCACATGCGGTCTTGCTCTCATTTCGGGAACCAGAAGCCCTCTCGCAGTCATCAACACCGAAGCCATGTGCCTGATCCGTGCGGACACTACATCGGCCCCTGTGATGACCCGTCGAGGAAGTAATGCACCTACTAAAACCGAGCTTGAAAATATCTTCAGTATCCCGGAAGGCGCCACCATGATGTCACGGTTTCATAATAGCAAACAAACTGCCATTATATTCCACTTCGGCCCACAAAAAGGCAGAAATACTGCTCAACTCATCGCAGCTTCTCTATTTGGACCTAACATCGAACCCACCGGCGATGTCCCATACTTCAAAGCAGGAATGGCCTTTGACTTCTTCTACCGCCCATGGGATATCGATCTTCGTACCTCGGCCTACTTGTGGGAGCAAATCCCTATGCCTCCTCTGTAAGCCGTCCTTAAAGGAGAACTCCTATTCCCGTGGTGTAGTATGGAACAGACCGCAGCCAAACACCTGCGCTTTGACCCGATACCACTCTCGACATCGTCGTACATTCGCCGTGTTTTTCGACTCCCGACTCGAGAACGCTGCTTCGCCCTACAACACTATTTTCATCGTCTTCCATGTAATGACCCAATAAGGCTCAAAATTGTCGCCAACGACACGTACTACGATCTCGATAGCACCAACGCTGCTACAGGCCTACGCGCAGTACATGAGCGATCCTACGACTGCATTGTCGATTTGCCGCTCAGTTTTTTCGACGATTGCAACCTCACGGTGTACTACACGGACAGAAATGACGAACTGTTTTTGGGCTCATTCTTTAACCCCAACCACTTCATGGGGCAATCAAGAGGTTTAATGAAGTTCATCGGGATAGTTAGGCTCGACGATGCAGCAACCCGCGACTATCTTCAGAAGTCACACAACTGGACAGCCTCCCCGGGCACGGATGGTGTTAGGGATTCCTTTTCAGGCGAGTTCCGCTGGATACGTTATGAAAAAGTCCCGTGGCATCTGGCCCAGTATTTCCTTATGGTCGTAGCCAGCGAAACCGGAAGACTGTCAAGCAAGGAAATTCATGTGGTACACCACCCACCCCATACTGTCCCATGTTCGACGGATATCATTAATCCGTACTCTCGAGACAAACGCCTCCGTGGCTACCCCTACGGAGCTCCACTTGTCCGTATGCAACCGTCACGCCACGCTCAACGACACTTCCAAGTCTGGCGCCCGGGCGATGTTTACGTGACTCATCACCAAGTGGGCCACACCCATCATCGATGGCTCAACCTCAAGACAACCAGGACAGAGGAAAATCTCTTACATTTCTACACAAGTCTAGAAATGAGCACCCGAGATCTAGTGTACAAGAGATTGCTTACCCCAGAACCTGAGAACTCCCATATGCTTACACGCTCACCAGGAGCGACACGGAGACACTACCGCATTGGGCATCCTCATACCTATGAATCCACGCTGGATTTGACGTCCAAGCATCGTCATCGAACCCTTACGAGATAATGTATTCCCCTGAGAAGTACGATGACCAACCTGATTCTTCGTCAAGTTCAAGTTCTTCATCCAGTTCGTCATCTAGCTCGAGTTCATCGTCAAGGGCAATATCCCCTGCTCAGCCCCCATCGGCCCCAGCGACGTTACCACCGGCCCCGGCGCAGCCACCGTTGGCCTCAATCCAGCCGCCATCAACCCTGGCTCACCCACCAGCGGCCACTGGTTCTGACGCACCGGCCGCAACGTTGGCACAGGTAACTCGTGCCCACCCTGTGCAACCACAGCCCTTTTTTGGCTGCAAGCCCAGTGAGAACAAGAAGCATCACGACGACGACGATTCAAAAGGCGGCGGACAAGGCCCCACCTCGTCTTCGTCAAGTGGTTCGTCGTCAAGCAGTTTGCCATCAACGCCGACTATGACCCAGACATCTGCGACTTCCCCTCCTCACTCAACGACGCGACGTTCGCAACACCCTCGGAACAAGGAAAGTGTGAACTTTGCTGATTGCCCAAAAGCAACCTCTCCTCTGTCACCTAGCCACCTTGCCTCTTCCGATCATCGAGCCGCACTTTCAAGACGACGACTTCTCGACCATAAATCTCGGAGTTGCCGCCAATTCAAAATGCTCGCTCGGCCTGGCACTGGCTCAACTCAGAGTTTGGGCAATACGCAAAGTCAAGCGTGACAACCAAATCTGGGGCATTCTCCAGACTCCAAGCAACTGAGGCTGCCTAGCCTGCTCCTCTGACGCTTCAGATCGACATCGGGCCGCCGTTTCCATACACGGATTCCTTCATGGAAGACTTCGCGCAGACATGCCCCGACCCTCGCACGCTCTTTTGCACGGCATCAACAGTCCAGGGACCCCATCCTACCCCATGGTTCTTCATCTCTGAAAGACTTTGCCACGACTTTTTAACCAAGCGAGCGGAACAAAAAGCGGCACCGACAGGTCCTAAGTTTCCTCCTGAAGCAGTCAACCCAAGCCTCACCAAACCCAAACAAGACCAACTCTGGGCCCTCATCCGCGAATTTGACCACATCTTTCAGGACAAGGCAGGCATCTTCCAACATACTGTCGTGTCCCTTCGACTCAAACCGAATGCCAAACCAGTTGCAGTTCCATGCCCGCGCTGGACTCCGGCAGTGGGCGAATACCTTTCTAGCTGGGCTACGGACGTCCTCAGCGCCGGCACATGGAGCTACGCCTCCTCTCAATGCGCATGGGCGAGCCGCAGTTGCCCGGTCGGGAAATTCGAGGATATCGCGAAAGAAGTCATCGAAGATATTCGGAACGTTTACGACTACCGCATGCCCAATGACAAGCTTCACCTCCCAGTCCCAGGTCTTCCAAACCAGGATCATTACCGAGAACGATTCGCCGGCTCGCACTATCTCAGCTCCATCGACATGGTAGACGGCTACAAGCCGTTCCCAGCTATTCCTACTGCAGGCGCCTATCTCGACGACGTTACAGCTGGTGCAAACGATTTTGAAACACACCTGAACCAAATTCGTGGTATATTCTCAAATATGGACACCTCCGGCCTTCATGGATTGGCGCGCAAACTCCGCTTGGGATACCATGAACTGACAATACTCGGCAAGAAATGCAGTAAGAAAGGTATCGCCGCTGACACAGCGAAGATCGACGCCATCCTCCGAATGGCTGATTTCTCCAATGTGTCTGAAGTTCGATCCGTTCTGGGTATGACCAACTTCATACAGGCCCACATCCCCGACTACTCCCGCCTTGTATCACCTCTTACGAACTTGTTCAAGTCCACTCACGCCCGACCAGCAGGTCAACCCTATCTCCATCGAGAAGAGCGGAAATGTATGAAGAAGCTCCGCCGCGTGCTTTCTACGCTTCCCGTCCTGGCCAAGTTTGAGTCTTCTCACCTTCTTTGCCTTCGGACGGATGCTAGTCAAATAGGCATCGGAGGTGCCCTTCACACTGGCCCTGACCGCGACGCCCCGGTCATCCAATACTTTTCTCTCAAGTTCACAGACACGCAAACCCGCTGGGCAACCTACGTGCGAGAAGCATACGGCGTTATTTACGGAGTTCAACAGTGCCGCTACTACATTGATGCCAGCGACCACGAACTCACTATCGTCACCGATCACCGGCCACTCTTGTGGTTATGGCACGCTCGCAGCCCCATGGTCGTCGGATGGGTTCTGGAAAATCTTCAGACGATCCGCTTCCAGGTAGAGTACCTCTCCGGTAAACAAAACCTCCTTCCGGATGGATTGTCCCGTGTCCCCTGCATAAGCCCAGGCGTCCCGACTCTCATCGGTGAAGCCGAAGCCACCCTACAGCTCCTCGGAACCATTCCATTACCCAGTGCAGGCTCTACTCTTTGGCTCGCCGTCGAAGGCACACATGCCGCCTTGGAAACGAAACTCAAGTCTCTCTCCTGCCGCATCATCCGAGCTGGCCCAACACTACGAAGTATTCAAGCCTCGTGGGACCCAGCTATTGTCATTCCCTCCGCTGAACGCTCTCCGGCCGTCGCACGTGACATGTTCGCCATTCGTAAGCCATTCGCCCTGCTCATGCCGCAAGAGTCCACTGCGTCCCGGACGATACACTCCCACAGGAGGCAGTCGAGACGTGTCGTAAGATTTTATTTCTTGACGACAACTTAGTGTGGCTAGTCTTTGGCCTCGGCATGGAACAACATGATATATACCCTCTTGTTGCTACTTCGCACGCTCCTCGCGTCACGCGCCAGCAAATCATGGACGCACAACGACAAGACACCCTCACAGCCCCTCTCTGGACCGATGACGTCTCTACCGTCTCCGCCGGATCAACAAAATTGACTCTTCGTCAGGGCCTTGCCGTCCTCGCCGACACCAAACAGTCAACACTGAAGATCTACGTTCCAGAAGAGCTGCGCCGCCCGCTGATCAACTACGCCCACTTGATGCAGAATCACGCCAAAACGCCGACACTCGTCCCCTTCATCAAGGAGCGCTACATTTGGTTCCGTATTGACGGCACGGATATTATGCACGCTGATATCCTTGCCGCCCTCCGCGACTGCCACTTTGCCAACTGGTCCACGCCCGCCTCACTCTCAACCACGGCCGCTACTCTTCGCTGAAGTGGAGCAGTCAAGGTCAAGGCATCGGCATCGATCATATGCACGTCGGCATTCCGGGCGTTGTTTTTCAGTATATCCTGACGATCATCATTCTTCAATTCATCCCCTGCATCTCTACCACAGCCGAAGAAACAGTTGAGATTATCCTCAACCGATGGGCATACATTTTTTGTTTTCCGGAGTCCATCTTCTCCGACTACCACAGCTCATTTGTAGGTACTCTAGCCAAGCGCTCCTGCAGTGAGGCCGGCCTCGACTGGCTGACCACCGCACCCTACTCACACCATCAACTCGGCTTCGTCGAATGCCGGCATAAGGCGATCCGCACCGCAATTCAATCTCTACCCAAGGCAGACAAATCGAACTGGCCTAGCATCATCCCGTCCCTCTCCTTCGCCCAGAACACCTATGTGTCCACGGCTACAAGTACAACCGCCTTCGAGGGTATGTTGGCACGCAAACCTCGGTACACACTGGACTTATTCGATTCCTCGGAAATTGTTACTGCCCGCGCCTCCGCCTCAAGCGCCGCTCTCGACGCTTCCCCTACGCTTTCGACGCTTCAGAGCAGATCAAACTACTACGCCGCGCCCGCGCCGCAGTCACGGCGTACATCAGCACGTACACAGACGTCTCCCGCTCCCGATCTGTTGCTCAGAAGAACAAGGGCCGCCGCAAAGCAGTTAAGGAGTGAAAGGTTGTCGACACCGTCACCGTCTACCGCCCTAAACCCTCAAAGCAGGGCATCCCCGCCTCGTCTGTTTTTCAGTTCGACGGCCCCTACACGATTTTAGAGCAGGTCAACTCTGGCTGCTTTAAGCTCCGCCACCTCAAGACCGATAGGATTTTGAAGCGGATCGACCGCTCCCACCTCTCTCCGTACACCGCCCCCACTGATGGCGTCGCCCTGCTTAATCCAGTCGCAGTGGACGGCTACGATGACGACACTGTCAAGTACACCACTGGTGAAGTCGTTGCTTTCATCGACCGTAACCAATTCAAGCTTGGCACTGTTTTGGACGAGGAACGGGAAACGAAGAGGATGACCTCGTGGTCCATCAACTTGGTATCACTTCGGACACCAACCCTCTCTTCCGCCCCATCTACGAAGACACAAAGGACAAAGCTACCATTCACAGCTGGAGTAAACCCCTGGCCTTCTGGAAGCCCCTCCTCTTCGATATCACCAACGATCAAGTCGTTCATCGACACATCGAATGGCGTCCCTTCAAAAAGATCAAGGACAAATGCCGGCTCTCCGCTAACGTTCTTAAGCGTCTTCGAGGTACTCTCATCACCGGCGAATCCTTCCCGCTTCATGTCTTCCAGAAGGGCAAGCAAGCTAAGTCCAAGGAGTAGCCACCCCCTTTCACTCTCAAGTGGGTTTTACCCATCGTAATGGCTTCACCCGCCCCCCCGCCCAGCGCTTTTCCCACTTGAACCGTCATCGTCCCTAGAAGTATTACGCCATGGCCGGCGTACCCATGTACGTCCTTGATCGCCTCGTGTGCCTGCAGGTCAACGATTATTCTCACCGAACTTGAACCCCTCAGTGGTTATATCGGCACGGCATACTTGGTGCTTCATCGGTTCATCTCGACTTCGTGATCCCGGCCACCTAATTTACTACGGCTCGACATCGCCTCCCGATATCACCGCTCGCTACTGCGCCTCCATGGTCCCAGTCCCGCTGCAGATCATGGATATCCGCGCCCCGGCTGATCATCATCCGCATTGCGCAAGTATAGACGCACCACTCTTTTACTCTCCAATGGTTTAAGAGATTCACCCACCTCTCTTTTTCCTTTTTGACACTCTTTTTTTGGTGAGACAACATACTTCGTTCGTTAATCACTCATTCTGTACGCAACTCAACTCAACCGTTAGGTCTGGGGGGAAGAGCTATCAGACTGAGCACCTTAACGACCGGCCAAAACCTTTACCGTTGATAAAACACTCTTTTTGACCGGTTCATTAGATTCTCCTCTGCACGACGTTTCGACTTCACTAACTAGTTTTCGATTTCGTTCAAAAATGATTTCAAACGATCAGTTTAAAGTTCTTTTCAGCTATTGCTATTTTTCCTGTTCGTATTACCTTTTCCCCCGAATTCCCAAGTGAAAACACGTTTTACGGTAAATTTGTGAACAAGGACGGAAAAAAAACAATATCTAACTTGTCTTCCGCCGGTTGCCGGTCATTTTCGCCTTGAGGCTTCCCAAATTAATTTGGGGAATTTTCAAGTCCACCAACCCGACAACTATCAGTTTATGACTGTTTACTTGAAGCCTCGGACTCGCGACACTATCCGTTTGAGAACGGGAGACCCGAGTCACAATTTACGTTCAACACTCGATCGTACGTTGCACCCAAGCCTGCAATGAGTTCGAAATTATGTAAATAAACGAAGTGACCTCTCTACTATTTACCGTTGTATTTCACCTGCTCACTCAGAGTCAGGACTCAAAGCAGCCATAGTGTTCTTATTAAGAGTTCGTTGTATCTGCCTACTTGAAGAGTTGTATACAAACTCACAGGCCGGTATGACTAAATACTATTATTAATAAAATTGTCCATTGCTCCCCCTATTTAGGAATAACGGGCCGGCCCCATCTACATTATGCTACGAACCTCGCATATATGATGGTAAATATTTGCAGCCCTATTCAGAAATTAAGGAAGCCGTACTAACAATAAAATGCACTAAATCTATAGTTACTAACTTTGGATCGGTATCCTACTAACCAACTTAACTTATGATACCGTAGTAAAAGGGAAAAAAATGTCACAATTGTTGGCGCCGCCCACGGCGCGCTGGCTCCCCCATTCCAAAAAAAGATCACAATTGTTGGCGCCGCCCACCGCGCGCTGGCTCCCCCATTCCCTTGCTTGCTTGCCTTCTGGTAACTTCCCGAGTCCCTTAGCTTCCCGGCTCCCCATCTGAGCCGCCCACTTGCCGCCGCTTTAGTCCGCCGCCCGGGTCATAAAACCACTTCCGCGCCGCACTCCCCACTAATCGCTGCTCTGGGTCAGAGCCGCTGTCGAGGTCGCTGTCGATGTCGCTGTCCGCCCCCCGGGGGTTGCGTTGGTCATTGTCTGCAGAACCTACGGGTTCCCTGCACTGCTTAACATGCCTTGGCCCTTCTACTGGGCCCACCTTCTTCGTCACTGCCTTTCCTTTCTTTTTCTCACTCTGGCGCTTTGAGCGATTCTCCTTCTCTATCTTCTTCTTTTCAACTAACGGTTTGAGTGTGCTAACTTTGTTTTGCTCACCCATCACTGGGGCTTCCTTCTCACTCTCTCTTTCCTGATATGTGTGTAACCCGCAAAAGGACCCTCTCAACAGACCATACGCTGCCTCTCGCAATAACACATTCTCACTCTCCCTGTCATGTGTGCATACAAAACATTGCTGTTCACCTGACACTCGCCCCTCACATTGACGATAGACTTGTCTCTCTTGTACCACCATCAATTTGCCCATGTGGGCCTTCTCCTTTACCATGCCTGCTCTGTCTCGCCCTGTCAAAAATCTCATCGTCCTTTTTAATGCTTTCACCTTCTCACCTTCCTCATCTGTGTCAGAAGTGTCTGACTCACTCCCCCTACCAAACTTTCCATGTTCCCTTTTTGCTCTCTTTTCCTTCTCTCTCGGTTCTTCCTTCTCACCTGGCTCTTCTCTCGCCTTCTTCATCTCTTCACATTCATGCAGTCTATGCTCACCCCCGCACATCCTGCACTCTTTTTCACATGCGGAGAACACATGCCCCTCCATGTTACAGTTGAAACATTTCTCTCCTTTCTTCCACGTCTTCTTTCTCGTTCCTGTTCCTTTCTCTCCCCCTTTCTTATCAGTGGTGGTGTGTTTAAACCTACAGTTAGATCTATCACAGCTGCCTGACTGTTCGAAAATGTAGCACACCCCAGGCACACTACGCATAGTGACTGACCCCTCTGTATGAGCAAAAAGACACTCATCCCCCCACTTGCATCTACTCTCTCTTTGAAACCAAAAACACACCTCTCTGCCCTTTTCTCTTTTTGTTGGCATCTTTTCCTGCGTGTCCCTTTTTCTTTCTTCATCTTCTTCTCTCTTTCTTTATTTCTGTCTATTTTCAATTCTCAAAAGACCATGCAACTTCTCCCACCAATCCTCAAAAGACCATGCATGCTACTTCTTATTCATCGTCAGCGTGCTCATCCATCCACCCCAATCCTCTCTGACCCCCTCTGATGCATACTCAGGGTTTTGTAAGGCATTAGTGATTATTGTTTCCATTGTTCTGTGGGGTGTTTTTATCTAACGCAACAAACGCATCAAACTGCGGAGCATAATCACCCCCCTCATCAAACGTCCATGCATTCATCGCATTTATCTTATCTTGCGCATCCTCCTCACTCACCTTACCAAACCTTTTGGTTAGTCTTGCCCACACAATGTGGAAGTTCTGACCAAAGTCTGGTGAGGTGTCTCTCACCAAATCTGCCACACTCTTTGCTTTACCTACTAGCTTATCAAACACAAACGAAAAAGCTTCCTCTCTCTGTCTTTTCATCTCATGCTCCAAACTCTCCTCATATGATACTATCATTCTATCTTCCTTCTCTTTTTCCTCTACTTGCTCCTTGCTCTTCGTCTTGATTGTTGTCGTTGTTGGTGTGAAATAAGTAGGTGAAAGCTGACTACTCACTCTCCCCCTCTCCTCCACCTGACCTTCTCCTCCCTTTTGCTCACTCTTGTCACTATCTCCCCTAAAGTAGGCTGCCTTTCTGTCCTAGTAAAATAAGAAGTAAGGTTTTCCTTGTCTGTCTCTGACTCTGAGTCTAACTCAGCTTCCTCTTCCTCCTCTCTCAACCCTATCTTTCCTCTCCCTCTTGCTTGCTGTTTCCCTGCTCTCTCTCCCACCTCCACATGTCGTTATGGACATTCTTTCCTTTACTATGCAGAGCACTCACATTATTCTCATGCACTAACTTAATGTGTTCTTCTGGGGTCTTTAGTGCCCCTTTAAGTCCTTTGGCACCTAATGCCAAAACTATTTCCTATGAAAGGTTTTAAATGGGGTTCTCCCATCGTATTGTCCTTTTGCCGTGACTTCTTTGTTTTTGTTCGTGCCTCTTAGAGTACTAAAGCTCATGAGGGCTTACTGTTCTTTAGGTTCCTTTTTGTAGCAGATCAGTTGACAGTGTCTGATGTGCTTGATGTTCTTGCCTCTTTGCCCCGACGCCGGTGACTCACCTAACCAAAACGGGGACAGATACAACGCGTTCAAAAACGAGCCACAGGGTTGCGAAGCTTCCCTTTTTGTGTGCCAATTTTGGAGTGGCACCAACCCTTTTGACAGTCGCCTCCCAGGTCGGCGATGATCTTCTTCCTTCCTTGTTTGCAGTGCTCCAGAGTTAAGCGCTGCCAAGGCTCATAACCTACTAGACGAGAGGGTTCGTACTTTACTTTTACTGAGAGATTTGAATAATTTCTGACAACCCCAGACCGCCAACGCTTTGAATTCACCGTTACACATAGAGTGATATAGGTAAATAGGTAATTGTCCTTGGGGTGGGCCGGTATGACTAATTACTATTATTAATAAAATTGTCCATTGCTGAAATGGGTAAAACAAGGAAATGGTGCAACGCTGTGTTCCAAGCTGGTGCCACCAGTATCAGACCAAGTATTAAAATTGAATGAATTAATAACTAGTAATACTAGTAACAGTAACAACTACTACTAACGGATAATTAAGTAATAATAAACATAACTGTGTAAGTCTTGACTAGCTTCCTGCGAGGAATTACCAACCGGCAATCAATTGAATACTCACGGCTGTCAATTGATCTCAAAATACTTCCGAGATCAGGAAATGTACCAAAAGACACTGGGACTGTCAATTCCAGTTTATTCAGTATTAATATCCTTACTTGACAGACTACTTGTCCCTTGAGAAACAATGGTAATTCTAAGGTCGGAACTAACGAGAATATTTCTGTACTCTATTCAAGTGGGAAATGAGTTGTGTACCAGTTGGAGTTGTTCAAGTCAGTCTAAAGTAAAAATGACTAAAGACTGCCACTTTACCTGGCGTAGCTGCCTATTTTACTTATGGTTAGTACGTAGTATTAACCTCCGTTAAATTGATTCAGGTTTGCCATTTTATTTTTACGGTTGCTGTCGGTTTTTGGATAATCCGTTTTTGGAAAAACGTTTCTTTACCCGGCCGGCACGGCCGTATGGAAACGTTTTAGTTTTTCCCTTCCGCCGAAGGCGGACCGGTCTTTTATTATTGTTTTGGCCAAAAGCCAAACCCACATGCTTTGCTTTCTGCCTCTTGTTCTGCTTGCTTTTTCTTGTTGCTAGCCTTCGCAAGAGAGCATTTATTTTTCTGTGTGCCGGTTCCTTACTGTATACATATGATTAAAATCACTTAACTGACAGTGGCAACCATATACAATGGAATCATGACGGACGCAGACTCCGGTCCTCAAGCTTCATCTCAGAGTCTACGAAGAGCAAACGTTCTGTTAGACCTATTAATATATTAATCAGGTTAGACAGTACGGCCCGGCATATGTAATGCGTGTAAGAGCCATTACTTATTACTTGTGTCCGGCCTAACCCGTACCCGCTTTTTGTCTTGGAGCGTTCTTCTAATAAAGTTTAAACTGCAGACAATAGTATTAACTACTTAGCTTTTACTCCGGATTAGTAAGGTAGTCTAACAGGTTATGAAGCCTTGAAGCGTGAACGTAGCGTCTGATAGACTTTATTCACTAATTATTTTTTCAGCGTTTTTCGTGGCGTGTGGAAGGCTGCCACAGAACAAACGAACTGGTGAAAGTGCGGTAGGCTGTCACCAAAACAGGTGGACTGTTGGGTGTGAGGAAGGCTGCCAACAAACACCTGGGGTGGAACGTGCGGAAGGCTGCCACCTATTTTTAATCGCATCGTTCATTACGAACAAACAAGCCCCAATCCAGCTTCACTAGCAACAGTGAGAGCAATTTTGGTAGTTGAGGTTTTCTCCTACCTTCCGCCCTTTGCTACGGTAATATGACAATGATTCTCATAACTCTGAACTAGTCAAAATGAGACTGGAAACCAGTATCAAGGCACCTTTGAACGACATACTCCCCCTCTTCAACTGTGCCCTAATAACGGCCAATAGTTCTCCCCTTATTTGCTCTGTACCGTCGTGGTGTGAACAAAAATCACAACCATGCACTGCCATCCTTGTCGCGCATTGACTTCCCATTTTCTGTGTCCGTGCGGCCCCAACTTTCCACGCACACCGGATTCCATTTCTGTTGAAACCCTCACACTGATTTTTGGCCGAAACCGGCAGTGTATTGCTTCTGACGGGTTGCGCCCATAGGTTAAGAAGGGGACCCTCTTCTTCCCGTAAATGGTTTGAGGTAGAAACCCGGGATTTCATCAGAACTTTCCTGTAACCCCCCTCGACACGGCGAAGTCCCCACCCATCCTCCATAGGGTAGATTACCCCTAGAGGTGTTGGGTCACCCGCCATGTCAAGGGAGGTAATAAAACGATTGTCTTTCAGGAGGGGAATAGATCGAAGTTGAGTGATAGGAGGATGAGCATGCATATTATGTGTGCGTATATTGCCCTCTCTCTTCTCATCTCTCGATTCTGATGCGTGGGGTGGCGATGCTTGTAGATCAAAAGAGGAAGGAGGTGGGGTGATGTTGTATGAGAGGTTTGACCCTTCTTCGTCCGTTTCCTCTTTTTCCATCATGTTTATGCTTAACATGTGATTGATGTAACCTACCTCCCCTACTCCCTCTTCTCCTTCCTCTTCAAGAATAGCAGACTCTTCGTCTGAGCCAGGAGTTTCGGACTCCTCTCCTTCTTCTTCAGAACTATCGGAAGAAGAGTAGTCAGAACCCCATGCCTTCAAACTAACTGTCGTTGCTTTAGCTGCACTATGGGAACAAATGTCATTTGATTTTCCCACATTGCGACAACCTCTCCCAAAGCTGTGAAATATTGATGCATGGGTCGTGGAGTTCAAGCTAGCTGAAGGAGAGTTTACTGAGGAGATTGCATCTTGTTTCCTACGCAAGGAGAAGAAGGCGGCAATCAATTCTGTTATTTTTAATGACGGAACCTGTACGCGAAGGCAATACGTTTGTGAAGATCAAGTTGGCGGCTAACGTCGACAAGGCCGGGTACCTCACGGCGGGAAAGAAAATCATGGCCATCGTGTCCGACAGCAAAGAGTCAATCAAACAACGTGTTAAAAAGATTGCCGACGTTCTTTGCAAGCTTTATCAAGTATCGGCAATGGCACAAGTCGGCACAACTTACTTCAAGGACGAATTGGCCAAGTTGCCACGCAAGCCATCAAGGAAAGTGGTCGCAAACAACGTGGCGAAGGTACTCATCAACAAGAAAAAGAGTTGGAAAGAAATCATGGAGGCGGAGCTCGGGGAAAAGGTTGCAACCGACTCCAAGCCAGCTCAAGACAGCAAGCCCAAGTCTGGCAAAGGCAAGTCCAAGGCCAAGGAAGGGAAGCAGGAAGAAGAAGAACCGTCGGAAGAAGACGATGAGGAAACTCCAACTCTGCTGTCTGACTCTGAACCCGAGTCCGACGAGGAAGAGGAAGTCAAAAAAGACGAACCGAAAAGCAAACGCAAGGGTAAAGGACTGCATGTCTCCGTCGACTCGAAGGGCAAGCGCAAGGTGTCCAGAAAAGAAACCTAAGTCCGTCCCGAAGAAGGATGGTAAGTCTAAGCTCAACTCGGATTCCGAGCCTGAAGCCGAATGGGATGCCGAAGACGAACTTGCTCGGATTCTACGAGACTCCACCAACGACGAAGGTATCAATGCCGACCCGCTGCTGCATAGACTAGGCTTCAGTGGGGTCAAGAGCAAGCAACGCCGTAAATTCCTACTGGCAGTGTTCAAGAGTGAGCCAAGAGCAAGCTCGTTGGAGACTGACGCGTTGGAAAAAATTTGGAAGGGAGAGGAGGTTGTTTACCTGACTGAGCTTCAGCCGGCTAAAAGGTCACTTCGACTGGGCCAACAAGCTGAAGAGAAGTGCAAGAAGCCGACACGAGACTTCTTCGAAGGCGAGGTGCGATTCCTCACACTATGGGGACAAATGTCATTTTATTTTCCCAAATTGCGACAACCTCTCCCAAAGCTGTGAAATATTATTCCAAAGTGGAAATTCTTTTTTGGGAAAAGTTTTCCCGTTTCAAGAAAATATATTACTAATTTGGGAAAATATTTCCCATTCCTGGGAAAATATTTCCCCCTTTGCAAATTGTCGAAAATTCTCACTTTGGGAAGATATCTTTCTACTTCGGGAAAATATTCCCTACTTTGGGAAAATATTTTCCCGTTTTGGAAATCTCACTTTGGGAAAATATTTTATATTTTGGGAAAATATTTATCATTTTGGGAAAATATTTCCCACTTTGGAAAATCTCACTTTGGGAAAATATTGTCCCAAAATGGGAAATATTGTCCTGAAATAGGAATTATTTTCCCAAACTGGAGACACAGTTGAAGACGTTTCCGGCCCGGACGTATTCAATGAGTGCCAAGTTAGTTATTAACAGATAAAACGACGTTTATTATTCAAGACAACTAAAACTAATTTTCTTGTTGTAAAGTCGTGCTAAACTTACAGCCCTGTCCCAACTCTCTTTTGTCATCCTCATACCCCGATCGCGCTGTTCAACTCCGTCATCGAAGATTTCAGTGCCTAGCTGGAAGTCACGATCCTGCACTTTTCCTGTGTAAGGCACTTTTTTCTCTCGAGCGTTAGTGAACAATAGAAGGGGATTTCCATTGACACGATCATTTACAGACTCAAAGCACGGAAAGAAGAGTGGGGGATTAGGGGGAAGAGAATTTGCCTTACTGTAATCATTTCCCCAGAAGTGTACCATGTGCCACATCCATTTACCAAATTTCACATCGTGGTGTGTGATTATTTTAGGTTGCATTATGCTTACCAGATGCGGCCTCAACCAGGCAGTGACGTTGAAAAACATCATGCAGCGCTTACATTTGTCGTGGAAATTCTTCCGCAGCCTGTTTAGGCTGATTCTGTCGGTGAAAATCTTCGCGTTCGCCTCGGCCGAGCCAGTCCAATGCTTCTGAAGTACTTCTTTGATCTTGCCGTTTACGCTTGCATTTTTGTCTGGCCCCAGACTGCACATACAGCACCCAGCAAACGGTGTATTCCAACATAATTATAACGTACGGAACAAAGACTTACCATAAGTT
>WBZZ01003299.1:22500-27500 GCA_019918135.1 Paulinella micropora
GAATAATACTGTTTGTTTCAATTAAATTAGAGAACAGTTCCCCTACAATACCTCCGGATCCGGATTAATATTAATACTGAAAATTGTACTAAAACATAGACTGGGAACTATTATCCTAATCTAAAAAATCCTCCCAGACTAGGAAATATTTTCCCATAACAAAACTATTTTCCTATATTAGGAAAATATTTCCTAGTACTTAGGGAACATTTCCTATCTAGGAACCTGTTTACCATTCTGGGAAAGTAAAAAACATTTCCCAATCTGGGAAAATATTTCCCAAACTGCGACAACACTCCCAGTTTGGGAACATTTTTTCATGTCCACCCTGCGTTTGGCACTTAAAAAGCTTCCAGTCTGGGAAAATGCCAAAATATCTTCCTGTTTTGCGACAATATTTTGCCGATTTAGGACAATATTTTCTTAGATCGGGAAAAGTTTTCTCAGATCGGGAAAAGTTTTTGACCCCCTGTCCCCATAGTGCTGTGCTCTTCTTGATGAAGTCAGATGCCTTCAGCTTTCTTTTCTCTTTCCCTCCTTCTCCTTTCTGTCGTCTCACATTTCTCCTCCCTTTCCCGCCCTCCTTACTCTTACTTGTCCTTGTTAGACTCAGCTCCCCTACACCTTTAGCTAGAGTAACTATCCTTGCTGCCTTTCTCCTTATGGGGCAGTTTACAGGGACATGTCCGTCTCGGGGGAATTCGGGAAGGGTACAAGGAACAATACCGATTTTGATCTGGTGGTCTCCTCGGCAGTTGTAACAACCTTCCCTATGGGGTGCTTTCCCAGCTTGGTTACCCATAAGGTTGACTGATATGGGGTCACTCCTTGTCCCAGTACCCAATGAAGCTTTAGTGGAAGGGGAACGGAAACCGCCCCCCGACGCATAAAGTTTCTTCATTTTTGACTTGGATTCATCTGTCTGAGCTATCTGCTCTATCAATTTCACAAAGGACTCCCAACCCGGTCGTTCCTCCGGAAGGAGACTGGTGACCTTGTTACGATAACTATCGAATTCAGTCAGGTTTTCGATCTTTTTCATCACCATCTCTGTCTTGACAAGTTCAGGGTACGGGACCCTCATGACTGCCTTCTGATCGGCTATATTACTACGAAAAACGGTTAGCCAAGATCTCACATCTTGAACCTTTTGGGGCGGGAGTAGTCAAGAAAATCTTGACGTTCCTTCCATTTGACAAGGTCAAGTCCGCCATATCTCTTCCTCAACGCCATGAAACACTCAACCCCGTCAGTGCCAGCTGTTTCTGATAACTGACATCGCTTCCTTGTCCTTGTTACAGGACTGAATTAAAAGAGCAAATATGAATCGGTTATGTTTCATCTTTCTTCTTTCCTCTACCTGCTGATAGTATCTGTCTGTTGCTGAAGGGGCAAGGAGAGGATTTGGTTTAGAAGCAGCAGTCAGAATAGGGACTCCGTCAGACCTTTTCCGTTCAGCGGTTGCTGAGGTAGGAGAGGAGTCAGGTTGAGCAGGACTGGGAGAGAGACTGTCTTTCTGTTCCTGTTTAACAGATGGGACGGCACTGGAGGAAGAACTACTAGTAGCGCTGGAGGAGGAGCTACTGCGTTCCTTTTTGACTGCAACAGGTCTCTTCTTATTTCTCTGATCCTGACCTTCATCCTCGCTATCGGTGGTAGGTGAGAGGAATGGTTCATTAGGTGGTGTATCGGGCTGATCGAAAGAACTTACCTGTTTTGTCTGTAAAAACAAAGGGTGTCGCCTGTGGGGGGGTAGCTCCCCTATTCCCAATGGGTCATGGATAGCCAATGCAGCAAGAAACCCGTACTCCCAGTTATCCCAGTCTGGGTCTTTGCTATTGAATGGTGGGGGATCCACTTTAAACCCTTTGTGTAACGACGCCCCAAACATGGGGTAAGCCATGTTCTGGACCAAAGTGCGGAAGATAGGAGTTAGTCTCAACTATCAATAAATTCCTACGGTTAGGTAGAAATGGGGAAGTTATTATTAGGGATGAAGCAGTTTGGTGTGTCTGTGCTATGCTGTCTAGCCACAAGACACATTTGAGGTGGGTGCCTTCAGCCAGCCCACGAAATGTTGTCGACTGCCTGCTGTGTACTGTCCCGAATTCGCGAGGGTTCCCGAATTCGCCAGGGGTGAACTTTCCCGAATTCGCCAAAAATCCATTTTTTTCATTTTTTAAAATCAATACTCGCGTTTTGAAAAAATCCTTTGGGGGGCAGTTACACCTCACAGTCCTCCATGGAGAAACGCACAAAAAAAAAAAAAAAAAAAAAATCCAAAAATTTCACCTAGGACACATTCCGCATGTGGACTTTATTTCCACAGGGCTCGTACTACTGCACTCCCTGACTTACCGCATCCGTCTGCGGTCCCCAGAATAAGCTACAATGTCATCCTTGTTGAACCTACACCTCCTATTGTACACAGTTCCCTGAAACAGAAACTATGCCCAATTTTGGCATTTCCTCCTTCAGGACAAAACCCTAACGCAATTACTGACCATTTATCACTTGGGCCCAATACTTGCACTGCACTGGTGCCCTTGCAGTAGAGCCTCTTCCTTGTCCCAACAATACAAACACCAACTTTACCCTCTTTCTGGCATTTCCTTGTTCAGGTCGAGGTCGGATTCCCAGGTCTGTTACACCTTAGGTCGAGGTGGGCCCTTTGGTCGAGGTCGGCTGCACCCTGTTCCCTGGGCAGTTCGCCCAGACTTACTCCCTTCCGCCCCAAACTTTCACCACAACTTTACACCCACCCACACTTCCCACCACACGTAACACCCATACCCACCCGCCACGACATCTCCTGACTTAGGTCGAGGTCTGCGCTTAGGTCGAGGTCGGCTACACCCTGTTTCCAGTGCAGCTCGCCCACACTTGCTCCCTCCCGCCCCAAACTTGCAGCACGACTTCTTCCACACACTTCCCACCACACGTTACGTTACATCCACCACGACATATCCTGCCTTAGGTCGAGGTCGGCGCTTAGGTCAAGGTCGCGTACACCCTGTTTCCAGTGCAGCTCGCCCAGACTTGCTCCTTCCCGCCCCTAACTTGCACCACGACTTCTCCCCCACACTTCCCACCACACGTAACATTCACCAGGACAACTCCTGACTTAGGTCGAGGTAGGTGCTTAGGTCGAGGTCGGCTGCACCCTGTTTCCAGTACAGCTCGCCCAGACTTGCTCCCTCCTGCCCCTAACTTTCACCACGACTTCTCCCCCACACTTCCCACCACACGTTACACCCACCACGACATCTCCTGACTTAGGTCGAGGTAGGCGCTTAGGTACAGGTCGCGTACACTCTGTTTCCAGTACAGCTCGCCCAGACTTGCTCCCTCCTGGCCCTAACTTTCACCATTACTTCTCCCCCACACTTCCCACCACACGTTACACCCACCACGACATCTCCTGACTTAGGTCGAGGTCGGCGCTTAGGTACAGGTCGCGTACACCCTGTTTCCAGTACAGCTCGCCCAGACTTGCACCACGACTTCTCCCCCACACTTCCCACCACACCAGTACCTAAGCGCCCACCTCGACTTAAGTCAGGAGATGTCGTGGTGAATGTTACGTGTGGTGGGAAGTGTGGGGGAGAAGTCGTGGTGCAAGTCTGGGCGAGCTGTACTGGAAACAGGGTGTACGCGACCTGTACCTAAGCGCCGACCTCGACCTAAGTCAGGAGATGTCGTGGTGAATGTTACGTGTGGTGGGAAGTGTGGGGGAGAAGTAATGGTGAAAGTTAGGGCCAGGAGGGAGCAAGTCTGGGCGAGCTGTACTGGAAACAGAGTGTACGCGACCTGTACCTAAGCGCCTACCTCGACCTAAGTCAGGAGATGTCGTGGTGGGTGTAACGTGTGGTGGGAAGTGTGGGGGAGAAGTCGTGGTGAAAGTTAGGGGCAGGAGGGAGCAAGTCTGGGCGAGCTGTACTGGAAACAGGGTGCAGCCGACCTCGACCTAAGCACCTACCTCGACCTAAGTCAGGAGTTGTCCTGGTGAATGTTACGTGTGGTGGGAAGTGTGGGGGAGAAGTCGTGGTGCAAGTTAGGGGCGGGAAGGAGCAAGTCTGGGCGAGCTGCACTGGAAACAGGGTGTACGCGACCTTGACCTAAGCGCCGACCTCGACCTAAGGCAGGATATGTCGTGGTGGATGTAACGTAACGTGTGGTGGGAAGTGTGTGGAAGAAGTCGTGCTGCAAGTTTGGGGCGGGAGGGAGCAAGTGTGGGCGAGCTGCACTGGAAACAGGGTGTAGCCGACCTCGACCTAAGCGCAGACCTCGACCTAAGTCAGGAGATGTCGTGGCGGGTGGGTATGGGTGTTACGTGTGGTGGGAAGTGTGGGTGGGTGTAAAGTTGTGGTGAAAGTTTGGGGCGGAAGGGAGTAAGTCTGGGCGAACTGCCCAGGGAACAGGGTGCAGCCGACCTCGACCAAAGGGCCCACCTCGACCTAAGGTGTAACAGACCTGGGAATCCGACCTCGACCTGAACAAGGAAATGCCAGAAAGAGGGTAAAGTTGGTGTTTGTATTGTTGGGACAAGGAAGAGGCTCTACTGCAAGGGCACCAGTGCAGTGCAAGTATTGGGCCCAAGTGATAAATGGTCAGTAATTGCGTTAGGGTTTTGTCCTGAAGGAGGAAATGCCAAAATTGGGCATAGTTTCTGTTTCAGGGAACTGTGTACAATAGGAGGTGTAGGTTCAACAAGGATGACATTGTAGCTTATTCTGGGGACCGCAGACGGATGCGGTAAGTCAGGGAGTGCAGTAGTACGAGCCCTGTGGAAATAAAGTCCACATGCGGAATGTGTCCTAGGTGAAATTTTTGGATTTTTTTTTTTTTTTTTTTTTTTTGTGCGTTTCTCCATGGAGGACTGTGAGGTGTAACTGCCCCCCAAAGGATTTTTTCAAAACGCGAGTATTGATTTTAAAAAATGAAAAAAATGGATTTTTGGCGAATTCGGGAAAGTTCACCCCTGGCGAATTCGGGAACCC
>WBZZ01003299.1:32500-48693 GCA_019918135.1 Paulinella micropora
GATCGTGTCAATGGAAATCCCCTTCTATTGTTCACTAACGCTCGAGAGAAAAAAGTGCCTTACACAGGAAAAGTGCAGGATCGTGACTTCCAGCTAGGCACTGAAATCTTCGATGACGGAGTTGAACAGCGCGATCGGGGTATGAGGATGACAAAAGAGAGTTGGGACAGGGCTGTAAGTTTAGCACGACTTTACAACAAGAAAATTAGTTTTAGTTGTCTTGAATAATAAACGTCGTTTTATCTGTTAATAACTAACTTGGCACTCATTGAATACGTCCGGGCCGGAAACGTCTTCAACTGTGTCTCCAGTTTGGGAAAATAATTCCTATTTCAGGACAATATTTCCCATTTTGGGACAATATTTTCCCAAAGTGAGATTTTCCAAAGTGGGAAATATTTTCCCAAAATGATAAATATTTTCCCAAAATATAAAATATTTTCCCAAAGTGAGATTTCCAAAACGGGAAAATATTTTCCCAAAGTAGGGAATATTTTCCCGAAGTAGAAAGATATCTTCCCAAAGTGAGAATTTTCGACAATTTGCAAAGGGGGAAATATTTTCCCAGGAATGGGAAATATTTTCCCAAATTAGTAATATATTTTCTTGAAACGGGAAAACTTTTCCCAAAAAAGAATTTCCACTTTGGAATAATATTTCACAGCTTTGGGAGAGGTTGTCGCAATTTGGGAAAATAAAATGACATTTGTCCCCATAGTGTGAGGAATCGCACCTCGCCTTCGAAGAAGTCTCGTGTCGGCTTCTTGCACTTCTCTTCAGCTTGTTGGCCCAGTCGAAGTGACCTTTTAGCCGGCTGAAGCTCAGTCAGGTAAACAACCTCCTCTCCCTTCCAAATTTTTTCCAACGCGTCAGTCTCCAACGAGCTTGCTCTTGGCTCACTCTTGAACACTGCCAGTAGGAATTTACGGCGTTGCTTGCTCTTGACCCCACTGAAGCCTAGTCTATGCAGCAGCGGGTCGGCATTGATACCTTCGTCGTTGGTGGAGTCTCGTAGAATCCGAGCAAGTTCGTCTTCGGCATCCCATTCGGCTTCAGGCTCGGAATCCGAGTTGAGCTTAGACTTACCATCCTTCTTCGGGACGGACTTAGGTTTCTTTTCTGGACACCTTGCGCTTGCCCTTCGAGTCGACGGAGACATGCAGTCCTTTACCCTTGCGTTTGCTTTTCGGTTCGTCTTTTTTGACTTCCTCTTCCTCGTCGGACTCGGGTTCAGAGTCAGACAGCAGAGTTGGAGTTTCCTCATCGTCTTCTTCCGACGGTTCTTCTTCTTCCTGCTTCCCTTCCTTGGCCTTGGACTTGCCTTTGCCAGACTTGGGCTTGCTGTCTTGAGCTGGCTTGGAGTCGGTTGCAACCTTTTCCCCGAGCTCCGCCTCCATGATTTCTTTCCAACTCTTTTTCTTGTTGATGAGTACCTTCGCCACGTTGTTTGCGACCACTTTCCTTGATGGCTTGCGTGGCAACTTGGCCAATTCGTCCTTGAAGTAAGTTGTGCCGACTTGTGCCATTGCCGATACTTGATAAAGCTTGCAAAGAACGTCGGCAATCTTTTTAACACGTTGTTTGATTGACTCTTTGCTGTCGGACACGATGGCCATGATTTTCTTTCCCGCCGTGAGGTACCCGGCCTTGTCGACGTTAGCCGCCAACTTGATCTTCACAAACGTATTGCCTTCGCGTACAGGTTCCGTCATTAAAAATAACAGAATTGATTGCCGCCTTCTTCTCCTTGCGTAGGAAACAAGATGCAATCTCCTCAGTAAACTCTCCTTCAGCTAGCTTGAACTCCACGACCCATGCATCAATATTTCACAGCTTTGGGAGAGGTTGTCGCAATGTGGGAAAATCAAATGACATTTGTTCCCATAGTGCAGCTAAAGCAACGACAGTTAGTTTGAAGGCATGGGGTTCTGACTACTCTTCTTCCGATAGTTCTGAAGAAGAAGGAGAGGAGTCCGAAACTCCTGGCTCAGACGAAGAGTCTGCTATTCTTGAAGAGGAAGGAGAAGAGGGAGTAGGGGAGGTAGGTTACATCAATCACATGTTAAGCATAAACATGATGGAAAAAGAGGAAACGGACGAAGAAGGGTCAAACCTCTCATACAACATCACCCCACCTCCTTCCTCTTTTGATCTACAAGCATCGCCACCCCACGCATCAGAATCGAGAGATGAGAAGAGAGAGGGCAATATACGCACACATAATATGCATGCTCATCCTCCTATCACTCAACTTCGATCTATTCCCCTCCTGAAAGACAATCGTTTTATTACCTCCCTTGACATGGCGGGTGACCCAACACCTCTAGGGGTAATCTACCCTATGGAGGATGGGTGGGGACTTCGCCGTGTCGAGGGGGGTTACAGGAAAGTTCTGATGAAATCCCGGGTTTCTACCTCAAACCATTTACGGGAAGAAGAGGGTCCCCTTCTTAACCTATGGGCGCAACCCGTCAGAAGCAATACACTGCCGGTTTCGGCCAAAAATCAGTGTGAGGGTTTCAACAGAAATGGAATCCGGTGTGCGTGGAAAGTTGGGGCCGCACGGACACAGAAAATGGGAAGTCAATGCGCGACAAGGATGGCAGTGCATGGTTGTGATTTTTGTTCACACCACGACGGTACAGAGCAAATAAGGGGAGAACTATTGGCCGTTATTAGGGCACAGTTGAAGAGGGGGAGTATGTCGTTCAAAGGTGCCTTGATACTGGTTTCCAGTCTCATTTTGACTAGTTCAGAGTTATGAGAATCATTGTCATATTACCGTAGCAAAGGGCGGAAGGTAGGAGAAAACCTCAACTACCAAAATTGCTCTCACTGTTGCTAGTGAAGCTGGATTGGGGCTTGTTTGTTCGTAATGAACGATGCGATTAAAAATAGGTGGCAGCCTTCCGCACGTTCCACCCCAGGTGTTTGTTGGCAGCCTTCCTCACACCCAACAGTCCACCTGTTTTGGTGACAGCCTACCGCACTTTCACCAGTTCGTTTGTTCTGTGGCAGCCTTCCACACGCCACGAAAAACGCTGAAAAAATAATTAGTGAATAAAGTCTATCAGACGCTACGTTCACGCTTCAAGGCTTCATAACCTGTTAGACTACCTTACTAATCCGGAGTAAAAGCTAAGTAGTTAATACTATTGTCTGCAGTTTAAACTTTATTAGAAGAACGCTCCAAGACAAAAAGCGGGTACGGGTTAGGCCGGACACAAGTAATAAGTAATGGCTCTTACGACACGCATTACATATGCCGGGCCGTACTGTCTAACCTGATTAATATATTAATAGGTCTAACAGAACGTTTGCTCTTCGTAGACTCTGAGATGAAGCTTGAGGACCGGAGTCTGCGTCCGTCATGATTCCATTGTATATGATTGCCAATGAGTTAAGTGATTTGAATCATATGGAATTTCATCGCCCTGGCCGAATGATGTGTAAGGTTGTATACAACTCTTCAAGTAGGCAGATACAATGAACTCTTGCTAGTATTAAGAACACTATGGCTGCATTGAGTCCTGCAGTTACTCTGTATGAGCAGGTGAAATACCAGTAAATAGCAGAGCGGTCACTTTGTTTATTTACGTAATTTCGTACTCGTTGCAGGCTTGGATGCATTTACGATCGAGTGTGAATCGTAGAATGTGAGTCTCCAGTTGTCAAAGCTTTTGCTTCAAGTTAACGGTCATCAAACGGATAGTGTCGGGTTGGGCACGGTGAATTCGAAAACCAAACTGATTTGGGAAGGCTAGGCGAGAATGACTGGGGACGTCACGTAGCCTCTAAAAAGCAGTCAAACATTGTTTTTCGTCATTCGTGTTATCCTTGTCCACAAATTTATCGCAACGTGTGTGTTTCACAAAAAATCGGGGGAAAAGGTAATAGAGTGGGGAAAAGGCAATAGTTGATCATCTTTTCTAAAAAGAACTTTGACGATCGTTTGAGATCATTTCTGAACGGAATCGAAAACCAGTTAGTGAAGTCGAAACGTCGTGCAGAGGAGAATCTAATGAACCGGTCAAAAAGAGTGCATTGTCAACGGTAAAAAAAAATTGGCAGGTTGTTAAGTTGCTCAGTCTGATAGCTTACCCCCCCCCCCCGACCTAACGGTTGAGTTGAGTTGCGTACAGAATGAGTGATTAACGAACGAAGTATATGTCCTGCAAAAAAAAGTGTCAAAAGGAAAAAGAGAGGCGGATGAGTCTCTTAAACCATGGGAGAGTAAAAGAATGATGCGTCTATGATTGCGCGATGCGGATGATGATCAGCCGCCGGATATCCATGACTTCGCAGCGGGACGGGACAATTGAGGTGCAGTAGCGAGCGGTAATATCGGGGGGCGATGTCGAGCCGTAGAAAATTAGGTGGCCGGGTATCACACAGCCGAGATGAACCGATGAAGCACCAAATATGCCGTGCCGATATAGTCACTGAGGTGTTCAGGTTCAATGAGAATGATCGTTGACCTGCAGGCACAAGAGGCGATCAAGGAATTACAGGGATACGCAGGTCATGGCGTAATTCTTCTAGGGACATTGACGGGTCAAGTGGGAAAAGCGCTGGGCGGTGGCGGGTGAAGCCGGTACGATGTAAAACCCACTTGAGAGTGATAGGGGCGGCTATTCCTTGGACTTTCTTGCCTTTCTGGAAGACGTGCTACGGGAAGGTTTCGCCGGTGATGAGGGTACCTCGAAGACGCTTAAGAACGTTGGCGGGGAGACGGCCTTTGTCCTTGTTCTTCTTGTTCAAGGGACGCCACTCGATGTGGCGATGGACGACTTGATCGTTGGTGGTGTCGAAGAGGAGGGGCTTCCAGGATGCTAGGGGCTTGTTCCAGCTCTGGATGGTAGTTTTGTCCTGCGTGTCTTCGTAGATGGGACGGGAGAGAGGGTTGGTGTCCGAGGTCGTACCAAGTTGGTGAACCGTCTTCCTCGTTCTGCGGGTCCTCGTCTAAAACGATGCCAAGTTTAACCTGGTTGCGGTCGATGAATGCAACGACTTCACCAGTTGTGTACTTGACGGTGTCGTCATCGTAGTTGTCCACTACAACTGAGTTGAGCGGGGCGACGCCATCGGTGGGGGCAGTGTACGAGGAGAGGTGTGAGCGGTCAATCCGCTTCAATACCTTGTTGGTCTTGAGGTGGCAAAGCTTGAAGCAGTTGGAGTTGACCTTGCTCCAAGATCGTGTAGGGGCCGTCGAATTGAAAAACAGACGAGGGTGGGGATGCCTTGCTTCGAGGGCTTAGGGCGGTAGACGGTGACGGTGTTGCCAACCTTCCACTCCTTGACGGCCTTGCGGCGGCTCTTGTTCTTCTGAGCAACAGATCGAGCGCGGGAGACGTCTGTGTACGTGCTGATGTATGCCGTGACTGCGGCGCGGGCGCGGCGTAGCAGTTCAACCTGCTCTGAAGACTGAAGCGAAAGCGTAGGGGAAGCGTCGAGAGCGGCGCTTGAAGCGGAGGCGCGCGCGGTGACGCGGGCGGTGACGATCTCCGGGGAATCGAATAAGTCCAGTGTGCACCCTGCTCCACTTCCGCCGAGGAGACAGTTGAGATCATCCTCAACCGATGGGCATACATTTTTGGTTTTCCGGAGTCCATCTTCTCCGACTACCACAGCTCGTTTGTAGGTACTCTAGCCAAGCGCTTCTGCAGTGAGGCCGGCCTCGACTGGCTGACCACCGCACCCTACTCGCACCATCAGCTCGGCTTCGTGGAATGCCGTCATGAGGCGATCCGCACGGCGATCAAATCCCTGCCCAAGGCAGAAAATCGAACTGGCCTAGCATCATCCCGTCCCTCTCCTTCGCCCAGAACACCTATGTGTCCACGGCTACAGGCACAACCGCTTTTGAGGGCATGCTAGCGCGCAGACCCCGGGACGAATTGAAGGAATCCTGAGAAGAGCTCGATGATCGTCAGGATGTACTGAAAAACAGCGCCCGGGATGCCGACATGCATATGATCGATGCCGATGCCTTGACCTTGACTGCTCCACTTTAGCGAAGAGTAGCGGCCATGGTTGAGGGTGAGGCGGGCGCGGACCAGTTGGCAAAAGTGGCAATCGCGGAGGGCGGCGAGGACGTCAACGTGCATGATATCCGTGCCGTCAATGCGGGACCAAATGTAGCGCTCCTTGATGAAGGGGACGAGTGTCGGCGTTTTGGCGTGATTCTGCATCAAGTGGGCGTAGTTGGTTAAAGGGCGGCGCAGCTCTTCTGGGACATAGATCTTCAACTTTGACTGCTCGGCGTCGGCGAGGACGGCGAGGCCTTGGCGGAGGGTCAATTCTGTTCCGGCGGAGACGGTGGGGACGCCGTCGGTCCAGAAAGGGGCCGTGAAGGCGCCTTGTCGTTGCGCGTCCATGATTTGCTGGCGCGTGACGCGCGGGGCGTGCGAGGTAGCGACAAGAGGATATATGTAGTGCTGTTCCATACCGAGGCCAAAGACCAGCCACACTAAGTTGTCGTCAAGGAATAGGATCTTGCGACACGTCTCGACTGCCTCTTGGGGGAGGGTGTGGTCCGGGACGCAGTGGACGAGGTCTTGCGGCATGAGCAGGGCCAACATGTCACGCGCGACGGCCGGAGAGCGTTCAGCAGCGGGGATGACAATAGCCAGGTCCCACGGGGCTTGAATGCTGCGTAGGGTTGGGCCAGCGCGGATGATGCGGCAGGAGAGGGACTTGAGTTTCGTCTCCAAAGCGGCATGTGTGCCTTCGACAGCGAGCCAGAGAGTCGAGCCCGCTCTAGGCAGTGGAATAGTTGCGATGAGCTGTAGGGTAGCTTCGGCTTCGCCGATGAGGGTCAGGACGCTGGGCTTATGCAGGGGACACGGGACAGACCATCCGGAGGAGGTTTTGCTTACCGGTGAGGTACTCTACCTGGAAGCGGATCGTCTGTAGGCTTTCCAAGACCCATCCGACGATCATGGGGCTGCGAGCGTGCCATAACCACAGGAGCGGCCGGTGATCGGTGATGATGGTATGGTGAGCTCGTGATCGCTAGCGTCAATGTAGTAGCAGCATTGTTGAACTCCGTAGATGACACCGTAGGCTTCTCGCACGTAGGTAACCCAGCAGGTCTGCGTGTCCGTGAACTTGAGAGAGAAGTATTGGATGACCGGGGCGTCGCGGTCAGGGCCAGTGTGAAGGGCACCACCGATGCCTATTTGGCTGGCGTCCGTCCGAAGACAGAGGTGATGAGCAGACTCATACTTGGCCAGGACAGGAAGCGTAGTAAGCACGCGGCGGAGCTTCTTCATGCATTTCCGCTCTTCCCGATGGAGGTAAGGTTGACCGGTTGGTCGCGCGTGAGTGGATTGGAGCAAGTTTGTAAGAGGGGCTACGAGGCGAGAGTAGTTGGGGATATGAGCCTGGATAAAATTGGTCATACCCAGAACGGATCGGACTTCGGACACGTTGGAGGGATCAGCCATAGCGCATGCGAAGGATAGCGTCGATCTTCGCTGTGTCAGCGGCGATACCTTTCTTGCTACATTTCTTGCCAAGTATTGTGAGCTCGTGGTATCCCAGGCGGAGTTTGCGCGCCGATCCGTGGAGGCCGGAAGCGTCCATACTTGAGAATATGCCACGAATCTGGTTCAGGTGCGTCTGGAAATCGTTCGCACCGGCGGTAACGTCGTCGAGATAGGCGCCCGCAGTAGAAGTAGCTGGGGGCGGCTTGTTTCAAAAGGGGAGAGGTTGGAATGATTTCTCGATCGCGCGTTGAAAGTTGCCGGGGGCGCGATGTACACCTTGGGGCATGAAGTTGGGGACCAATAGGCCTAGAGGGGTCCACACGGCTAAGACGTCTCGGCTGTCATCGTCCGGGTTCAGGCGAAGGTGGGAAAAGCCGTCTACTATGTCGATGGAGCTGAGATAGTGCCAGCCGGCGAATCGTTCTCGGTAATGATCCGGGTTTGGAAGACCTGGGACCGGGAGGTGAAGGTTATCGTTGGGCACGCGGTAGTCGTAGAAGTTCCGAAAGTCACAGATGACTTCCTTCGCGATAATATATCCTCAAATTTCCCGACCGGGCAGCTGCGGCTCGCCCATGCGCATTGTGCGGAGGCGTAGCTCCAATGTGCCAGCGTTGGAATTGTTGGGGTTTGGTGAGGCTCGGGTTGACAGCTTCGGGAGGAAACTTGGGACCTGTCGGTGCCGCTTTCTTTTCCGCTCGCAATGGTCAGGAAGTCACGGCAAAGTCGCTCGGAAATGAAAAACCATGGGGCCGGGTGGGCGCCCTGGACTGTTGATGCCGTACAGAAGAGCATGCGAGGGTCTGGACACGTCTGCATGAAGTCATCGATGACGGGGTCGAAGTGCGGGACGGGCGGACCGGTATCGGTCGGAAGCGCCGGAGGGTCGGGCGGCCTCAGTTGTTTAAAGTCTGGAGAGCGCTCCAGATTTGGTGGTCAGGCCTGGCTTTGCATATTGCACAATCTCTGGGTGAAGTCAGTGCCAGGCCGAGCGAGCATATAGAATTGGCGACGACTTTTAGGACGACCGATGGGCGAGCCGGGCGCGCGGCGCAGTGACGACGTCCGGGGGCGACGGATGGATTCATTGAGCCGGTGGCGCGGTGGGGTGACGAGGTCCGGGGTTGACCGATGGATTCATTGAGCCGGTCGCGTGGTGGGGTGACGAGGCTGGGCGCGTTGGTTGCGGGCCTTACGCCAGTAGATTGGTTGTCGTCGTCGGCTTTGCCTGGGCTGGGGTTCGGAAGCCGCAGTAGAAACAGGGGCAGGCTTGCAGCCAAGCACCTGTCTAGGGCGACCAGAATGCTTATGGTCGAGAAGTCGTGGCTCAGGAAGCGCAGCTCGGTGATCGGGAGAGGCAGAGTGGCTTGGTGACGGGGGAGCCAAGCCGCGTGTCGGGCATTCGGCTGGGCCTCGGCACCATACAGGATGGGGGCCCTTGCATTGGTGAACGGAGTAGGCAAAGATGCCTGTTGGGAGATCATAAAGAAGCTCCTGGTTACCAAGGTGGCGCATGGATGCTATTGGGCAATGCGCAAAGCTCACACTATGACGTCCTAGGGGCGCCAGGAGGTCAGCGAAGGTCTGCCATACGCGTCGTTTCTCCTTCAAGGGGAGGATTTCGTTGATGGCAGCAGAGCTGTTGCACTTGGCGGCGTTCAAAGAGAAGGGATGATCATACCACAGTTGGCGAATTAGTTGAGTTCGTCCACGATCACCTTGCGTAGCCGATGGCCAATTGCGGGGTTGATCGCTGACAGACTAAACGCACGCTGGGATGTTGGTGGTGACAGTGAGCGGTTATTGGAACCGCAGGATGGGCCTCTACATTCGCACCAGCAAGCATTCATTGCTGTCTATGCATATGGCGGGTCGCTGCTTGGAAGGCAAAGACGCCGTCTGGGAAATCATGTTCACGGGCGCCGTTGTCGAAATCAGGGTGAGGTTGTGGGATTGCATTACCCGTTCGTTGACGTTCGTCGACTAATGAACTCATCCTTTTCCAGATTCCGCGCTTGGCTCGAGGGGGTGCATTGCCATGGATCACTGCAGTGGCTGCGTTGCTGCTGCCATGAGCGTACGAGATGATGAAACCTAGATGGTGCCACAGGTTGAGCCTTTTGAGAAGGTTGAAACGGATATCTGTGCGGAGGGATGGGTTGATGTCGCGAAGGCGGAAAATGCCAGGGAAAATCGAAAAAGGGTGAAATCGGACTCCATGAGGTTCGATCTCGTCGTCTTTGTTCTGAGGACACTGCGATCGTCGTGTCATTGAGTGAGGAGGAGAAGTCGCAGCTGTCGGGGCCGTCGCCTGCATCGATGAAGAGCTACTTGACGATGACGAAGAGGTGGGGCCTTGTTCGCCGCCATTCGAGTCGTCGTCGTCGTCGTTGTGCTTCTTGTACTAACTTGGCTTGCACCCAGAAGGGGACTGTGCTTGGGCCGGGCCAGCACCGGTCGCTGGTGGCGACGGTGCGGCCAATGAGCCGGGACCAGTGGCCGCTGGTGGATGAGCTGGGGCCGGTGGAGGCCGAGCTGGGGCCACTAATGACGACGATGAGCTCGAACTAGATGACGAGCTGGATGATGAGCTGGATCCTGACGAAGGGCCAGGGTTGGATTTATCGTCGGGTTTCGCAGGGGACTCCTCAACTCAACGAGCCTCGCTCGCCTGGCTTCGGAGCTCGACACGGTTGAACGTCGAATCCAGGGTGGATGAGACTGGAGTGGAGATGGCCGATGCGATAATTTTCCCGAGTCGATTCTGGGGTGCCTATAATCGCCATTGAGGTCGCAGGTTCATCGAACATCAGTATCTCGATTTCGAGGTCTGGAGCGCTCATCTTCATTTCGGTGTAGAACTTCTCGAGGTTGATTTCCATCCTCCTTCCCTTGAGATTGATCCATCGATCACGTTTGGAGTGATCATCTCGCTGGTAGGAGAAGTATTCAGTATCCGGGTTCCACACTCGGAAATGTCGTTGAGCATGGCGTGAGGATTTCATTCGGACAAGCGGAACTCCGTAGGGATAGCCGCGAATGCGCTTGTCTCGGGAGTACGGGTTAATGATATCCGTCGAACATGGGATAGTATGGGGCGGGTGTTGTACCACGTGGATCTCCTGGCTTTGTCGGCGGCCAGTCTCGCTTGCGACGACCATGAGGAAGTACTGGGCCAAATGCCACGGGACGTTGTCATAGCGTATCCAATGGAACTTGCATGGGAATGCATCCATGACATTAGAGGTGCCCGGGTTGGCCTTCCAGTTGTGCGCCTGCTGAAGATAATCGCGAGTAGCGGTGTCTGCAAGCGCAACCTTTCCAGAAGATACCATGATGTCCGCTGACTGTACCATCTAGTGCCTTGGGCTGAAGAACGAGCCTAAAAAGTGTTCATCATTTCTGTCCATGTCGTAGGCCGTCAGACTACAGTTGTGGAAGAAGTTGAGCGGCAGGTCGACGATGCAGTCGTAGTATCGCTCTCGCAGTGCAAGGATATTCGTATCCCTGCTGCCGATGTCGTAGTACTGATCGGTGGCAATTATTTTAAGCCAGATCGGGTCGTTACACGGAAGACGATGGAAATAATGTTGTAAACCGAAGCAGCGCTCTCGGGTTGGGATCGAAAGACACGGCGAATGTACGATGTCTAGCTAACCAACGGGGGGAATCGCAAATGTCTAGGATTGGGGGGTTCCACGCTGCACCACGGGAATAGAAGTTGTCCTTCGAGGACGGCTGCCAGAGGAGACGCGTTAGGGTTCGATCCCACAAGTAGACCGAGATACGAAGATCTATATTCCCATGTGCGGAGAGAGAAATCATAAGCCATTCCATCCCGAAAGTATTTGATATCGCCGGTGGGCTGGACGCTGGGGCCAACTAGAGAGGTAGCGATCAGTTGGGCAGTGTTAAACTTTCTGCCATTTTGTGGGCTGAAATGAAATATAATAGCCGACAATTTGGTCTGGTAAAACCGAGACACCATATGGCACCTTCTTGAATGTTGAAGATGTCCTCCAGATCCTTCCGCATAAATACACCAGAGCCGCCACGAGTCATCACAGGGGCCGATGCGTCGCCCACGCGGACCAGGCACATGGCTTCAGTGTTGATAACTCCGAGAGGGACTTCGGTGTCAGCAACGAGAGCGAGGCCATGCGTAAGGTCCCGAAAGGTATGGGGGTCCATTTTGTGTGCGGCGTTGCGAGGGGACCAGTAATGCTGCATCAAGATGGTGGGGCGGTGTCGGTCGAAAGATTCGATGGCCACATCGAACGGGTGCGCGTCTGCGTTGTCCCATGGCGTCTTCCCGTACAATTGTTGCGGTTCTGTGTGCAAGTAGATTTTGCTTTCGCGTGTACGTGGTAAGTTGGACCGGGAGGTGTTGGGCCATGGGGTGAAGGTCCGAACCAAGATCTAGAGTGGCTCGCTGATGAAGGTGCTGAAGTCTGACGTCGGGTGAAGCCAGTTTTCAACTGATGTGAAGGTAGGCGGCTCGTCGAGGGGCACGAAACTGTAGCAGTCGTCCGGAGTCGAGCGCGCCATAAGGATGTGGCGTTCCACTCATGGGATCTCGTTTTGCACAATCGTCGCGTCGGGCCATAGGCCTTGGTTGACGGTGAAATGCTTAGGGATTCAGTATCCAAGGTGACGGCAATGAGGGTGGGCCTGGGACCATTTTCATCGCCACTGTCGGGAAATAGGTGGCGTGAACATCCCGGACATTGTAAAGCTTTAGGATCCATGCCTGGGGAGCCGCTGCCGCCGAAGGTAGCCTGATCCCACAGTTTTCGGCCCGGTACCGGAGTAAAGCCGGTGAAATCTAGACTGGGTGGAGGTGGCCACGTGCTGACTGGGACGTATCGCTCGGGCGGAGGGGATAGCGGTGGCGGTGGTCCCAGAGTCATCGCATCCCTCTGTGCGAGGAGCTTTGGTAGTCCAATAGCTCAACGGTCCTTCGACATGGGAGTCCGGGACCTGAAGACGCCAAGCGGGCTGAGCGAGAATGTAGCCGTAGGACCGGAGCTTTGCCAACGGGGATTGAGACGCCGAAGGTTGGGCTAGCACCGCGGCTGAGTTACTGGCCAGCGAGGGCGAGCTACTGGACGAAGACGATGAACTGCTGGAGGATGCCAAAGACGCGTCTGGTGCAGAGCGACGAAGTGTGGCTTTAGTTTCCCGACTCAATTCGGGGACCCGATGAGTGGTCGGCCGGGTGGGCTGAGGTGGGGGAAGAGACGTTGGACGGAATTGAGAACAAAGGGATGGGGCCGTCAATGACGATGACCGTTCTTGTTTACTAGAAGAGCTCCGTGTCGAGCGATGGCCGGGTGCCCGGGGTACGATTGGAACCGGTGACGGCGGAGGGTTACTCAGCGCAGCCTGAAACTGTTGCTGGATAGAGCGCACAGGGGCCGGTGGGCGACCAAGGGCCGATGCGGACGACGTGGACGACGAAGATGCTGTCAACGACGATGACGATGCTACCACCGACAAGGACGATGCCGCCAATGATCCAAAGGCGAGGGATCGCACAGCAGGACTGCGTCTTGGGTCGCCTTGTCGAGCTTGTCGGATGACTGCCCAGGCAGCCGAGTCGTTGTAGCGGTCTTGTTGCGTGAGCACGTCAGGACCAATGTCCGGGCTTGAGGCGATCCCCGGTTCCGGCGAGGCCGTATTGGAGTCGATCGCGACTGGAGTTCCCGGACCAGGGGACGTATGCGTCTTCTGTCGCGTGGAGGCGTCAGCTTTGCGATCCTGGTTGCGGGTCCGTTTGGCGAAGGCGGCAGGCTGCTTAACCCCCGGAATGTAATCGGCGGGGACTTCGTTCTCGTACTCGTAATCGTCTTCATCGACCTCGAAGGTGGAATCGTTCTCGTCTTCCTCCTCCATCTCGTCTTCATCTCCCTCCTCTGTCGGCGTCTTGGCGTCTCCATCGCTTGGTGACTTCTTGGGCATCATGAAGAGGTTGACTGTACGGCCGTAGAGGTGAGCTTGCGAAGTTGAGAAAAGGTCGTAAGAACCCGCAGGTTGTGCACTGACGCGGTTCTTGAAGATTTGTTCGATCTTGGAAGTCGGGTACGAAGTCGTTTCGGCCAAGGTAGCCGGACGAAAGTCGTAGCTGATGGTGGCTAGTTGACGATCACCCACTTGAAGCGGCGTGTCGAAGAGATGAAACTCCGTTTCGTAAACGATCTTCCTTGCCTTAGGCTTCAGAGGTATGTAGTCAGTTGGCTTGATCCTCTGAGCCTCGTCGATGGACAAGTTGATCTGTGTCGTCACCTCGCTGGCGAAGAGTAAATCCACGCGGTCGGGGAGGTGGGTCGACGCATATATAGTGATTGCATAGAGCGGCGACGTTGGGTTGGCCGAGACGAAGAGTTCGATGCCGTCAGTGAGGACCGCGTCGATACCGACGGATGAGCGCGCCTGCACGGGGGGCAATGACCAGATGGTGAAACCATGTTGTATGACCCATGCTAGGCGGGCGACGCCCTTGCAGTTGCAGGCTGAGTCCAGAGCGCATGTGATCTTACCGATAAACGGGCGGTTAAGGGGGTGTTTGGCGACCCAAACGCATCCATTGACCACGGTCGGGATGGTTGTAATCCGCAGAGGAGGGGGCGTTGGCACCGACGGAGAGGGTGCGCGGGACCGGGTAGTCATATGGAAGCGCGCGGAGTGCTGTGGGTAGCGGCCGCCGACGGCTTCCAGCCGCAGTCTTTCCCCTCGTCCTGATAGCGCTCTTGTCGAAGCTTGCATTCCTCGAACGAGTGTTTGGGGAGTTGATCCTTCTTCAAGAAGTTGTTATGCTCCTTGCAGTAGGCGCAGGGTATGCCCGTAAAGGGTCTGCGTTTGGTTTGGTTCGACGATCTGCCCGGTGGATCGGTCTTGGTCGTAGACATAGACACTTTCTTCGGAGGGATCACCACAGCGTTGGCTCCCGTGAGACGTTGTCGCGGTGCCGGCTGCTTCTTGTTCGGGTGCTCCTTCTTCACCGGGTGGTTCGTCTTTGCACGCTTGTTGGGGCGATTCGATGTTTGTGGGGGAGCAGTCTGGGTCATGGCCATGGAATCGGGCTTGCGCTTCTGCCGAGCAGGGCGGTTGGGATTGGCGTTCTCCGTGGCCATCTTTGCTTGACGAGGCTATTGACGTCTCCGACAGTCGGCGCGGTTGGCTGGCTGGCCTTGGCGAGTAAAGTCCAGTCTGCGCATAGCAGGATCGTCGGTGTCGGTTCGGACCGAGATCTTCATCCCTAGAAGGTATTAGTTGGGGTCAAGGTTCCTGTCCCAAGGGAGGAGGTCGTCCAAGTTGCGCGGCCAGCCGGCGCCCAAGGCAAGCATGACTTGATCTGCTTGTTGGTTCCATTGGTAACGCTCCATCGGGGTCAACATGCAGCCCAAGTCGTCGATCTGGTTGACAGATGATCACGCCGGTCACGCGCGCGGCTTCTTAGTACGTGATACATCGGTTGATGTACGCCAAGAGCTGTTCCTTCTTGAAGCGCCGTAGATTGAGGGCGTGAAGGGCTGACTTCCGTGTGTCGAGCACGTGCTTGTCCAAACGGCCGTGAATAAGGTCGCGAATGAATTGTAGCCAGATGAGGGAAAGTGAGCACCATACCTGCTGGACTGGGTCGGTGACGCGAACGAAGCGGGCCCAACAGGCGTCCATAATGGCAACAGTAGCTTTATCTCCCCACGTGCGAACGTTGCTGATGGCGTGCATGATGGCCAGCTGGATCGGTGTGTTGGCGACGTGGTAGTTGACCGCCAATTCGCGCGCGAAGGTAGCTTGATCGGCCGTCGGCGCTCCCGCTTGAGTCGACAAGATGAGCATTCATTTGCGGGGGCGGACCGATGACGGCGTAGCAGCATCTGCATGTAGTAGCCCGAGTTGGCGCCGGAGAGGCCGGAGCGAAGGACACGACGGGGCGGCGAAGATTGGGAAGATGTTCCATCGCCGGAGGAGCTCGCCGAGTGGGCTGATGGTGGTCCATCGGGCTGGGGCTGCCGGTCGGGAGCATCAACTTGTTCCGGCTCTTTGCCATCCTGTTGTTCTTTACGTTCGAAGGCTGCCGCACGCTCTGCTTCTACTCGTTCTCGTTCTCGTTCTCGTTCGGCGGCGGTGAGTTCTGCTTCTTCAAGTTTGATGGCGGCGCGTACAGCTTCCGCTGCCGATCTTGCTTCTGCATCTTCAGAGGTATTGGCTTCCGCTGCGGTAGGCGATGCTTCGGGTGCAGGGCCTTCCGGGATTGATGCCAGAGTGCTAGAACTTGAGCTGGATGTAGCTGGCGTCGATCTCGGAGTCACGCTTGAAGGTGTCAGTGGACGACCGAGGAGGGCTGCAGCGGATGATGTCGTCGGGTTAAGTGCCGAACTTGAAGCGAACCAACCGATGTCGTAGGGTTGATCGACGGTGGATGTAGTAGGCCGCTGTGGGGACGAGAGGAGTGTAAGGAGAAAAGATAGCATAGCCAATGAACGGTTTACCTGCTCGATTCAATTAGGTCTACCAGCGAGCAGAGCCGACAAAGGTTGCACTACGGGGCGCGGCGGGGCGGGGGTCGCAGCTCGAGCGAGGCCTCCAGTACGTGTAAACGAAGCGTCTGGGGTCGGGTAAGGCAGGTTGGGTATCGGGGGCATGTAGGGTCGAACTGACGGTCGAAGTGCTGGTGCGACAGTAGACGTTGGGGCTGAG
>WBZZ01003300.1:0-2500 GCA_019918135.1 Paulinella micropora
TGGTTGTGCGAATTCATTCTTGTACGGATATCATGCACCTTGACGTCCTTGCCGCCCTCCGCGACTGCCACTTTTGTCAACTGGTCCGCGCTCGCCTGACCCTTAACCACCGCCGCTACTCATCGCTCACGTGGACACATCAAGGACAGGGCATCGGTCTCGACCATGTTCACATCGGCATCCCCGGAGTCGTCTCTCAGTACATACTGACCATCGTCGATCTTTTCTCTGGATTCCTCCAGTTTATCCCGTGCATCTCCACGTCCGCGGAAGAAACAGTGGAGCTCATCCTCAACCGGTGGGCCGACATCTTTGGTTTTCCGGAAGCCATCTTCCTCCGACTACCATAGTTCTTTCGTTGGAACGTTGGCCAAACGATTTTGCAGCGTAGCCTGCCTTGAATAGCTCACCAGCGTGCCCTACACATCATCAACTTGGCTACGTCGAATGCCGCCACAAGGCCATCCGCACGGCCGTCCAGTCTCTCCCCAAGGCAGAAAAGACCAACTGGCCCAGCATCATCCCTTCTCTCTCTTTCGCTCAGAACACCTATGTGTCCACAGCGACCGGCACCACCGCCTTTGAAGGAATGCTCGCCCGCAAGCCCCCCTGCACGTTGGACTTCTTCGATTCGCCTGAGATTGTAAACGCCCGCGCCACGTCCAGCGCCGCGCTCGACGACTCACCTACGCTGTCACTAAAGTCTGCAAACAGATCGCCCTGCTGAACAGCGCCCGCACCGCTGTCACAGCCTACGTCAGCGCGTACACCACCGTTACCCGCGCCCGGTCGCTCAAAAGAACAAAGGCAGCCGCAAGGCAGTCAAGGAATTGAAAGTAGGCGACACAGCCTCCGTCTACCGCCCCAAGCCTTCCAAACAATGCATTCCTGCCTCTTCCGTTCTCAATTCGACGGGCCCTACACTATCGTTGAGCAGGTCAGCTCCAACTGCTTCAAGCTGCGTCACCTCAAGACCAACAAGGTATTGAAGCGCATCGACCGCTCACACTTCGCCCCGTATACTGCACCTACTGATGGCGTCACCCCGCTCAACACGATCGCGGTAGACAACTACGATGACGACTCAGTCAACTACAACAACTGCGAAGTCCTTGCATTTATCGACCGAGACCAGGTTAAACTTAGCATCGTTTTGGATGAGGATCCAGAGAATGAGGAAAACTACCTCGTAATTCACTAGCTCGGTACGACCTCAGACACTAGCTCGGTACCACCAACCCTCTCTTTCGTCCCATCTACGAAGACACGAATGATAAATCTACTATCCAGCGCTGGGGTAAACCCTTAGCTACCTGGACTCCCCTCCTCTTCGACACCACCAACGATCAAATCGTTCCTCACCACATCGAGTGGCGCTCCTTCAAGAACAATAAAGACAAAGGCCGACTCCCCGCCAACGTTCTTAAACGTCTTTGAGGCCCCCTCATCACCGGCGAAACCTTCCCACTACACATCTTCCAGAAAGATAAGCAGGCAACATCGAAGGAATAGCCCCCCATCTCTGTCAAGTGGATTTTACTCATCGTACCGGCTTCACCCGCCACCGCCCAGCGCTTTTCTCACTTGGTCCGCCATCGTCCCTAATCAAGCTACGCCACGACCAGAGTATCCCTGTAAGTCCTTGATCGTATGCCTGCAGGTCAACGATCATTCTTATCGAACCTGAACACCTAAGTGTTTTATCAGCACTGCACAATTAGTTCATTAAGTTTAGTTCATCTCGGCTGTGTGATACATGGCCACCTAGCTTCCTACGGCTCGACGTCAGCTCCCCTATATCCACGCATCGCCACTTCCGCATCCCGATATCCTGCCCCGGCTGATCTCCGTCTACAATGCGCTACACATCGATCCACTTCTTTTTCATCTTCCTCTGAGATTTAAAGAGACACATCTTCCTCTTTTCTCCTTTTCCTTCTCTGAGACAAGCACTGACACATCGTTAATCACTCATTCTGTACGCAACTCTACTCAACCGTTAGGTCTGGGGGGGGGGGAGCTATCAGACTGAGCACTTTAAGGACCTGCCAAAACACTACCGTTCACATTTTACTGGTGTTGACCTGCTTATTAGATTCCCCTCTGCACGACGTTTCAACTTCACTAACTAGTTTTCGATTTCGTTCAGAAATGACTTCAAACGATCAAGTCAAAGTTTTTTTACAAAAGATTAACTATTGATTTTTCCCAATCTATTACATTTTCCCCTGATTTCCCGTGAACATGCATGTGCTGTAAATTTGTGGACAAGGAAACAGACTTCCAGAGAAACTGCTGAGAAATCTTTCCCAAATGAAATTTTCAAAGTTGATACTCGAACATATTAGTTGAATTTGAAACCCTCCTTCAAGTACTACACCTTCATCTTCAAGTGTCACACCTCACCAACTCACAATCTACTTTCATCGTGTTCGTACTTTGCAACACAAGTCTGCAAACAAGTAGAAATCTACGTAAATAACCAAAGTTACTTCTCAGC
>WBZZ01003300.1:7500-10000 GCA_019918135.1 Paulinella micropora
AGTAGTAGTAGTAGTAGTAGTAGTAGTAGTAGTAGTAGTAGTAGTAGTAGTAGTAGTAGCCTGAGACAAACAAACAAACAAACAAACAAACAAACAACAACAACAACAACAAGAGAGAGAGAGAGAGAGAGAGTTGTGTGTGTGTGTGAGAGAGAGAGAGAGAGGGAGGGAGGGAGAGGAAGAGAGGACGAGTGTGTGTGTGTGTGTGTGTGTTTGTGTCTGTGTGTGCATGCATTCCAATTGGAAAAATTAATAAATTAAGAAAAGCAAGAGTTTTTTAATAATTCAAATTCGTTATTAATGTGGCAAAAAAAAAACTAAAAATCATTCATATTGTATTTGTATGTGAACATTGTTATAGTAATACCAAGTTCAAGTTTGATTACAAGGAATCATTCCTTCAACATGTTATTATTAATAATGAAAACAACATCAACAATATACATTATAGTAATATCACGTTCAAGTTTGATTACAAGGAAGCATTCCTTTAGCATTGTTCTTATTAATAATGAAAACAACATCAGCAACATACATTATTAATATTCGTAATTACTATTAATATAATATTACAGAAAAAGTGACATATTAATATTGTAATAAAAAATATTAATAGGAATATTAATATTATATATAGGTTTTTTTTTTTTTTTCTCCCAAGTCCAGTAATATTAATAAGCATTAATTAATATTAATATTATACATGAACAGGTAAATATTAGGTTTCAATCATTATTAATGAATCGGGGGCCGGCATCAATCTGCTGAAATCCTTGCCACTGTCACTAGTATAATTCGAGTGAAATCTGGCAGTGGGCAAAACAAAGACGTCAGAGAGGTGTTGAGATGGGTTGAGATGTCGGTTTCGTCCGCTGTCGCCGACCGTCCCTTCCGGATCCGTTTTTTTGCATGACGGTCGACATCACGACATACACAGACACACACACACACACACACACACACACACACGGTGGCACACACAAAGACATCGACATACAGCAACGATGGTGCTGTACTGCCACGGTCACGAGACACACACACATACACACAATGTCATACAGCAATGATGGTGCTGCATGTCACTGGCAGCATCACGACACACACATAGACATACAGCAACGATGGTGCTGTATGTCACGAGACACACAGGTGACATACACACATACAGCAACGATGGTGCTGCATGCATCACTACCGCCTGTGACACACTGTGACAGACATAGACATACAGCAACGATGGTGCTGTATGTCACGAGACACACACACATGCACGCATACAGCGACGATGGTGCTGCATGCCACGGTCGACATGACTACACACACAGACATAGACACTGACTACACCAACGATGGTGCTGTATGTCACGAGACACATACGCAACGGCCACACATACATGAAAGTTTTGCGTGGGGTGGTCACCATGGCAATCGCCGCTCAGTTTTTACACATCACTCCTGACGGCCGTCAGGAGTGACGTGTAAAAAACCGGTGGAAGGTGCAGTGTTAGGTGGAGCGTCGCTAGGTGGGGTGGGTGATTTCCTGAATTTCAAGGCTTTTCACTGCCGCCGCCGTGAATGACAGGTAAACAGCGGTGCAAACCCACCCCAACGCAAATCCACCTCATCACTTGGTGGGGTGGATGATCACCTGAGTTTTAAGGTTTTTCACGGCAGCCGCCGTATGCAAATCCTAGTTTATGTACTAAACTTTAAATACATATGAAACTGAAGAAAAATGCAATGATACAGCTGTCACTGTGAAAATTTACGTAACTTATTAATATGTTTGTTTTTCCTTCGCTGCTTTTGCTCGTGTCTTTTGTTTTCTTTGCGCGCCGATAGCGTTTGTTCTTTTCCTTATGATATGTTCCTGTTAATTTTTTTTCCAACATTTACATATTCATATGTACACTCTCTCTGTCTCTCACTCACTTTCACGTTGATCATGACTGTTGTTGCTGCTGCTGTAAAAAATTTATCAATATATGTTTTTTTGTTTAAATTTCAAAATAACATTGATATCGATAATAATAAGAAATTAATCATTACAACAAATACTAGAAACGATCTACTCATGATTTAATTGATCGCTTTAGCTAATATATACAATCGTCATATAAGTGACATAATTTCCAAACAAGTGCAGCACGTGCACATGTAAATTTAAATTATAAAAAATTTAAATATATTATCTGTACATGTACATGTGTTCTCACTCTCTCTCTCTCAGCCTCTCTCTTTCTTCTTTCTCTCTCTTCCTTTTCTCTCTCTCTCTCTCTCTCTCTCTCTCTCTCTCTCTCTCTCTCTCTCTCTCTATCTATCTATCTATCTGTAGCGTGAAAATGCGGCGTCACCTCCTAAGATGCCTTCTGACAAGAGTTTTCACTCCGTTTGAGGATACCAATTAGATCCCATACGTGAGTTTTTCAGTCGTTTTCAATAGTTATATTTTATTTTAGCTATAATTTCTTTTTCATTTGTTTCCATCTATGAGAGTATT
>WBZZ01003300.1:15000-25000 GCA_019918135.1 Paulinella micropora
GTCCCCATAGTGTAAATTTGATAAACGACTTGATAGTCGGTGGTGTCGAAGAGGAGGGGCTTCCAGTTGGCTAAGTGTTTGCCCCAGCGCTGGATAGTAGTCTTGTCCTCCGTGTCTTCTCAGATGGGACGAAAGAGAGGGTTGGTGGCCGAGGTCGTACCGAGCTAGTGAACTACGAGGTCGTTTTCCTCGTTCTCTGAATCCTCATCCAAAACGATGCCAAGTTTAACCTGGTCTCGGTCGATGAATGCAACGACTTCGCCGGTTGTGTACTTGACAGAGTCGTCATCGTAGTCGTCCACTGCGACCGTGTTGAGCGCTGAACAGCGCTCGAACCGCTGTCACAGCTTACGTCAGCGCGTACACCACCGTTACCCGCGCCCGGTCCGTCGCTCAAAAGAACAAAGGCCGCCGCAAGGCAGTCAAGGAATGGAAAGTAGGCGACACAGCCTCCGTCTACCGCCCCAAGCCTTTCAAACAAGGCATTCCGGCCTCTTTCATTCTCCAGTTCGACGGCCCCTACACCATTGTTGAGCAGGTCAGCTCCAACAGCTTCAAGCTGCGCCACCTCAAGACCAACAAGGTATTGAAGCGCATCGACCGCTCACACCTCGCCCCGTACACTGCACCCACTGATGGCGTCGCCCCAGAGCGATCTATTCGGCAGACTGTAATGACAGCGTTGGTGATTATGAGGCGTCGAGCGCGGCGCTGGAGGCGGTGGCGCGGGCGTTTACAATCTCGGGCGAGTCGAAGAAGTCCAACGTACAGCGGGGCTTGCGGGCGAGCATTCCTTCAAAGGCGGTGGTGCCGGTCGCTGTGGACACATAGGTGTTCTGAGCGAAAGAGAGAGAAGGGATGATGCTGGGCCAGTTGGTCTTTTCTGCCTTGGGGAGAGACTGGACGGCCGTGCGGATGGCCTTGTGGCGGCATTCGACGTAGCCAAATTGATGATGCGAGTAGGGCGCGGTGGTGAGCCATTCGAGGCCGGCTACGCTGCAAAATCGTTTGGCCAACGTTCCAACGAAAGTCTGAACTATGGTAGTCGGAGAAGATGGCTTCCGGAAAACCAAAGATGTAGGCCCACCGGTTGAGGATGAGCTCCACTGTTTCTTCCGCGGACGTGGAGATGCACGGGATAAACTGAAGGAATCCCGAGAAGAGATCGACGATAGTCAGCCTCCGATGTACTGAGAGACGACGCCGGGGATGCCGATGTGAACATGGTCGAGACCGATGCCCTGGCCCTGATGTATCCACGTGAGCGAGGAGTAGCGGCGGTGGTTAAGGGTCAGGCGAGCGTGGACCAATTGACAAAAGTGGCAGTCGCGGAGGGCGGCGAGGATGTCAACATGCATGATATCCGTACCGTCGGTGCGGAACCAGACGTTCCTTGATGAAAGGGACGAGCGTCGGCGCTTTGGCGTGGTTCTGCATGAGATGGGCGTAGTTGATAAGAGGGTGGCGCAGCTCTTCTGGGACATAAACCTTGACTGAAGACTGATCGGAGTCAATGGTGACGGCGATGCCTTGTCGGAGGGTCAGCTCGGTGGAGCCGGCGGAGACGGAAGTGATGCCGTCAGAACAGAGAGGGGCCGTGAGATCGTCTTGTCGTTGCGCGTTGATGATCTGCTGGCGGGTGACGCGCTGCGCGTGCGATGTGGCGACAAGAGGATAGATGTAATGTTGCTCCATACCAGGTCAGTTGACGAGCCAGACGAGGTTGTCGACGAGGAACAAGATCTTGTGGCACTGTTCGACGATCTTCTGTGGAAGGGTGTCATCGGGGACGCAGTGGACCAAGTCCTGAGGCATGGGCGAATGGTTTGCGGAGAGCGAACATATCGCGGGCAACCATCGGGGAGCGTTCAGCGGGGGGAATGACGATAGCCAAGTCCCATGGGGTTTGAATGGATCCGACAAGAGAGAGACTTGAGACGGGTTTGCGTTAGATGAAGAGCTAAAGGCAGAAGTCCATAAAACACCCAAAAGAACAATGGAAACAATAATCACCAATTCCCTACAAAACCCTGAGTATGCGTCAGAGGGGGTGAGGAATGATTGGGGAGGATGGATGAGCACGCTGAAGATGAATAAGAAGCAGCATGCATGGTCTTTTGAGGAATGGTGGGAGGAGTTGGAAGAAAAAGCGTTCGAAATAAACAGAAACAAAGAAAGAGAGAAGAAGATGAAGAAAGAAAAAGCACACGCAGGAAAAGATGCCAACAAAAGAGAGGAAGGGCAGAGAGGCATTTGTTTTTGGTTTCAAAGAGAGTGGATGCAAGTTGGGGGATGAGTGTCGTTTTGCTCATACAGAGGGGCCAGTCACTATGCGTAGTGTGCCTGGGGTATGCTACATGTTTGAAAAGTCAGGCAGCTGTGATAGATCGAACTGTAGGTATAAACACACGACCACGTACAAGAAAGGGGGAGGGAAAGGAACAGGAACGAGAAAGAAGATTTTGAAGAAAGAATACATGAAGTGTTAACGTTTCAACTGTAACATGGAGGGGCATGTGTTCTCCGCATGTGAGAAGGAGTGTAGGATGTGTGGGGGTGAGCACAGACTACATGAATGTGCAGAGATGAAGAAGCCGAGAGAAGAGCCAGGTGAGAAGGAAGAACCGAGAGAGAAGGAAAAGAGAGAAAAAGGTGAACATGGAAAGTTAGGTAGAGGGAGTGAGTCAGACGCCCAGAAAGGTGACGAGATTTTTACGAGAGAGAGCAGGCATGGTCAAGGAAAAGGCCCTCATGGGCAAAGTAAAGGTAGTGAATGCAGCGAAAGAGAGAGAAGCCTATCGTCAATGTGAGTGGCGAGGGTCAGGTGAGCAGCAATGTTTTGTATGCACTCATGACATGGAGAGTGAGAATGTGTTGTTGCGAGAGGCAGCTTATGGTCTGTTGAGAGTGCGATTTTGCGGGCTGCATACAGATCAGGAAAGAGAGAGTGAGAAGGAAGCCCCAGTGATGGGGGAGCAAAACATAGTTAGCACACCCAAAATGTTAGTTGAGAAGACACAGAAAGAGAAGGCGAAGCGCTCAAAGCGCAGAAGTAAGAAGAAAGGAAAGGCAGGGAACGCAAAGAACAAGTCGGGCCCAGTCGAGGGGCAAATCTATTTTCCGAAGTCGGAGGATCTGAGGCGCGTGGGAAAGGCTGACAACTACCAATGCGACCCCGGGGGGGCGAACAGCGACATAGGCAGCGACTCGGACCCGGAGCGGCGATTGGTGGGGCGTCACATGTGCGGTGCACATGTGGTTCTACGACCCTGACGGCTGACACAAGCGGAGGCAAGTGTGCGGCTGGGAGCAGTAAAGCTAAGGGACTCGGGCGGATACAGGAAGGCGAAGAATAGGGAAAGCGTGGGTGCGGCGCAACGACTGTGACTTTTTACGGCGGCTCCCGCATCAGAAGTTAAGTTTTATGCGTGTGACACAAAGTTATTATAGTTTTATAGAGTTAGTGCATATAGTTGTTGAAAGTTAGAAGGCTCCGCTAATTTCTGAATAGGGCTGTGAATATTTACAATCATATATGCGATGTTAGTAGCATAAGGTAGATGGGGCAATTATTCCTAAATAGGGGGAGCAATGAACAATTTTATTAATAATAGTATTTAGTCATACCTGCCCACCACAAGGACAATCATTATTACCTATTTTAGCTATATCACTTTAAGTGTAACGGTGAATTCAAAGCTTTGGCGGTTTGTGGGTTGTGGCGCTAGGTGACGTGTTGATATCGTCCATCTATAATAAAGTAAAGCACGACCCTCTCATTGCCCAGTGCTCGCGGGGCATTTGAGAAAGGATTATATAGTACTACTAGGCACTGGTCCTTCTCCAAAGGCTGCGAAGAAATAATGAAATACATCATACTTGGTATAGTGTTGGTTTAAAACTAAGTGCTGTAAACTGCAAAGGCGCGCCCTACGCCAACCCCGCGCTGCCGACCCCGCCTCGCAGCGCGACAGCGCGGCGAGGCGGGGTCGGCAGCGTGGTGGTTGGCGTAGGCGCCCCCTCCTACTGCTTCAGGTACACATGCCCTGCGGTCCAAAGCACTCTCTATCTACATGTATCACACGTCGGCTCTGCCGGACCCGAAATCTGAACAAATATGATTTCAAAATCAGTGGCGGGGAGAGTCTCGAGTGAGAAGGCTGCCAAAGCAAGCTTCATAAAATTAATCAGCTTCTTATTGAGTCAGATATACGTAATATAAGTAGGCTATTCATGGCGACTTTGCAGCTCGAATCACACTTTCTTACTGTTGATGCTGTGAAGTGACTCATGATCCCGCGACCGTGCCGCAATTTGCAAGTGATCTTAACATCCTTTGTAATTCATGCCGTCATCCACTACCAAAAGTATTAAAAGTTCATTAAGGCTATATGTGCTCAGCTTTATCCTCGCCCGATAGAAAATCCAGCTGCCAGCAGCATAAATATGAGGTTACTTTATATGTCTTTGATACGCTGTAGACGCCCTTTGATAAGATGTACAAGTTTGCGGCGGCTTCAGTGCTGACAAGGCAAAAAAGCTTACTCGATAGCAAAACAGCGAGTCATCAGAGCTCTCTTTGTTCTAAACGCTCCATGAATACCTCGTCCTGCGTTGCTTCCAAACACAGACAAATGGGTGCGGGTGCGCAAAAGTCGTTGTTGGGGAACGATTCAGCAGGCAAGTACACAGAATAGGTCCTCGCAAATGCAACACCCCAGTAGCATTTTTGCCATGGCCGCCGGTAAAGGAAAATTTCTTCCTCGTTTTGCTTGTCTATCAGGGTCATTTCGCGACCAAGTTTGCTAGGGATGATGTCATACTCGGAGGCATATTTCCAGCAGCCATCGGGTTTTACTTTGGTCAATGCCTTTCCTTTCCAGTTCTTCGCCGTGCCGTTGGCAAGGTCCAACGGCTTGCTAGACATGATTTCCACATAGCGGCAGGGAGCGGCAGGGTCCTGAAAGTTCCACAAGGCGACGTCTGGCCCGATCGCGCGAGCCAGCTCGCAGGCGTGTGCATCGTAATCTATCTCATGATCCCACCAGTCGAAGTCGTACGATGCTGCAGACAGGCACGCATGGACGCAAAGGTCAGTCTGCTCAGTCTGCTAAAAAAGATGAATGTGGTTTTTGTTACCAGCACAATCCTCCTCGGTGCAGGCATCACAGATATCTAGTACCACATACAGTCAAGGCAGGGGTTGATGAGAATTCAGGGCGAAGTGCAACGTCTGACCATCATCGGAGACTTGCGGGATCTTTTTGCCCGTATTACCACATGGGCAGGTCGGGGCAGGCGAGCACAGGTCCACGCTGGTCTCCTTGAAGTTGACCACAGGCACATAGACTGCGAAGGAGCCATCGAAGCCAGCGCCCCAGAAGCAGCGTTGCCAGGGCTTGCGCTTCAATTCGATCGACTGCCCGTAGCCCTTGTCAAACATCTTCACGCTCAGCCCGCCGCCCTCCAAGTCCGGCACCATCTCATACGAGGAGGTCCGATTATCCCAGCAGCCATTTGGCTCGATGCGGGTCATGTACTGCCCTTTCATCTCGAACCAAGGATTTTTCTGCAAATCTACGTACAAGGTAGTTTTCACGTTCTCTACAAAGCGGCAGGAGATGTTGTCGGACAAGTACGTCCAATAGAGCGCCGCGCCCGGGCCGCCTGGCCCCGAGCTGCGCACCGCCATTTCGCACAGGGTTGGGTCGTACATTACCTTTCCACTGGGCACTGTGATATACAGGCCTGTAGGGGACAGGCAGCACAAGCATGCATTGCAGAGCCCTGCGGGGAAGGGAGTTAGAGACGGCAAACCGACCTTCGCAATCTTTCGACGTGCACTGCTGACATGTACCTGCGACAGAAGCAGCCAACAGGTATGTGCAGTTGGCGACTGCAAGCGTAGCCTTACCTTCATGGTGCTCTGGAATCTGAAGCAATTTGTAATGACTATTCTGCGCTCCAAGTAGGCAGGCCACACAGTCGGGTGGGGCCGAAAGACACTTGGAGGATGTCAAATCTTTGCAGGCGAATGCACACGTATCGTTCCACTGAATGTCCTCACAGTATTTCATGGAACTTTTTCGAAGGCCGACGGCCATCCCCACTGATATAAGACATACCGAAAGCGCCTTCAGGGGAGAGAAGCAAAGCAAACATATAATTCTCTCCCTCTTCTCCGTCACACAAACACATATACAAAACGAAAATCTCAGCGATTTTTATGATATTGTAGCAATACCCTCCCCCCGTCAACCTTGAAAAAAAAGAAAAAAAAGAAAAGAACACAAGAGAAAAATCTAGCAAAAATTTTGGATTGAGTTCTGGTCCTCTGTTGGAAAACTCCTCAAACATCCAGACGCCTCTTCCGAGACGGAACATGCCATTTTCCAATTTTTAGCCATGAAAAAAGAAAAAAAAAAAAAGGTTGGTGCCTTAAAATTTTCGCTCATAAATACATATACAGAGAGAGAGAGAGAGAAAGAGAGAGAGAGAGAGAGAGAGAGAGAGAGAGAAAGTGCACAAAAATATGCACGTGCAAAGATGCCGACACAGCTTATGATGATGAACATATCCATGACTTGCACGACACCAAGACACACACAGACAGACAGAGAGAGCGAGAGCGAGAGAGAGAGAGAGAGAGAAAGAGAGAAAGAGAGATCGAGAGAGAGAGAGAGAGAGCCAGAGAGAGAGAGAGAGAGGGAGAGGGAGAGAGAGAGAGAGAGCGAGTGTGTTTGTGTGTGCGTGTGTGTGTGTGTGTGTGTAGAGAGTGAGAGAGAGAGAGAGAGAGATGAGATAGATGAGAGATGAGAGAGAGAGTGTGTGTGTGCGTGTGTGTGTGTGTGTGTGTGTGTGAGAGAGAGAGAGAGAGAGAGAGAGAGAGAGAGAGAGAGAGAGATGAGAAAGAGATGAGAGAGAGAGATGAGAGATGAGAAAGAGATGAGAGAGAGAGATGAGAGAGAGAGATGAGAGAGATGAGAGAGAGAGAGATGAGAGAGATGAGAGAGAGAGAGAAGAGAGAAGGGAGAGATCATATTATAATATTATCACTACTGAATATATCTAAACATAAATATTAATATTAATAATATTAATACTAGATATATATAACACCGAGCCGCTAAATACAAATTTAATATTTTCCTTTAATACGATCAACTGAATAACTAGGTTTCCACCTTATACTTTTCACGTGGACGTTCCCTGAGCCCGATTGTAAAATTGTTCTCTCAATAAAAGCGAAGAAGGAGAGAGAGAGAGAGAGAGAGAGAGAGAGAGAGAGAGAGAGAGAGAGAGAGAGAGAGAGAGAGAGAGAGAGAGAGAGAGAGAGAGAGAGTAGAAGAGTAGAGACAGTAAAGAGGAGAAAGGAGAGGAGAGGGATCGAGAGTGAGTGAGGTTGGGGGGGGGGGGGGGGGGGGGGGGGGGGGGGGGGGGGGGGGAAGGGAGTAAGGGAAGGGAAGGGAGGGAGGGAGGTAGGGAGGGAGGGGGAGGGGATCCGAATTAAGGGAGGAAGGAAGTTGAAAGAAGAAGAGAAAGTCGTGTTTCTACCGAGACTATCCAAGTGGGTATTAGTTCCTGGGAAGATTCATCTTTCCCTACAAGCACCTCTGACGTCGACGTCATATTTCTCCTTCTTCAGACCTGCCAAAACACAAGAGCTATGAAAAAAAGGCAGTGCCATCACAATATGCATTTTGGGAACGGGATGAGTTGCTAGATGTGGTGGTGTGAGAGCCATTTTGCATATGGAAACGACTTGAGGTGGCGACAAGCGGTTTCTTGAATCTCTGTAACGAAACTCACTCCACAACATGTGGGCGGGCTGCTGGTTTTGAAAAAATTTGAGCGCAAAACTGGCCGGACCAGCCAGCACAAAAGGGCGGGGATACGGGGACAAGCGAAAAATACGCAAATACCGTACCAGGCTACGAAACCCACAAAATGCAAACTCTGCTGGCAGAGAACAGCGATGGAAGTCTCGTCAAACTGCGTCTGACTCTCACAGGTTAGCAATCATTTATCTGTGTGCAAATTTGTCGTGCTTTTGACTTTCACTTCTCTCTATATCATGCTTATCATGTGCAGGCTTGGGTCTGTTCGTGTTGAGTTTGGCTGGGTACGTCGCGAACCGCTTGATGCATTCCACCAGTACCCTCAACAAAACCCAGCCGACTAGTAACTTCTTTCCGGAACACGGTAAAATGACTAACTGTGTTTCTGAACATACATACATACATACATAAGATCTTACATACATACATACATACATACATCATACATACATACATACATACATACCAACATACATACATACATAAGTCTTACATACCTACATACCATACATACATACATACATACATACATACACACACACACACATACATACATACATACATACATACGTACATACATAACATACATACACACATACATACATACATACATACATACATCATACATACATACATTCATACATACATACATACATGTATGACATACATACATACATTAAAACATACATGCATACATACATACATACATACATACATACATACTTACATAGATAGATACATACATACATACATACATATGTACATACATAAAGTACTCATACATACATATGTACATACATAAATACATACATACATACATACATACATACATACATATGTATGTGCATACATACATACATACATACATACTTAAAACATACATACATACATACATACACACATGCACACATGAAATATATACATACATACACACATACATACATACATACATACATACATATGTGCATACATAAATACATAAATACATACATACATACATACATACATACATACATACATACATACATACATATGTACACACATACATACATACATACATACATACATACATACATGATGCATGCATGCATGCATGCATACGTACATACATACATACATACATACATACATGCATAACATACATACATACATGTATACATACACACACATACATGCATACATACATACATACACATATACATACATACATACATACATACATACATACATACATACATACATGCATACATACATACATGCATACATACATACATACATGCATACATACATGCATACATACATGCATACATACATATGTACATACATACATACATACATACATACATGCATACATACATGCATACATATGCATACATATACATACATACATATACATACATACATACATACATGCATACATACATACATACATACATACATACATACATACGTACGTACGTACGTACGTACGTACATACATGCATGCATACATACATACGTCATACATACATACGTCATACATACATATGTACATACGTACACATACATACATACATACATACATACATACATAACAGGAGTCAAAAAAGGGGCCGGATTCGGATTCTCTTTCTCTCTGGGAAGAAGGCCGAGGTAGCTGGATTTATTCATGTGCAAAAATTACAGGCCTGTAGAAATAGTTATCTAAGCTATATGTATGGGGCTTGAACTCCGTCGAAGGAAGGAGAGAGAAAAAAAATAGGAAAAATTCCTGAAAGCTTTTTTGGGGAGTCTGCAGATGGGATGTCCATCATTTTCGGTCGTCGTTACCGAAGGGATGTTCCGGAACGGATCTGATTTGAAATGTCCTAGCATGCCCCAGAGATGTTCCACAGCATGCAGCATCCCCGAGCCTCAAGCTCTTGTTCCGTGATAAATACGAGATGAAAAATTTTTTTAACAAACTTGAATTTTTTTGAATTTTTGACAGTGCTTTTCGGTTCTTTTTTTCTATGAAAAGAAGAATGAGATAGCTGGTGTTATTCCACATGCACAAAGTACAGGAAACGTGTGATAATACGAGGCAGCACCTATACGCATGTTGCTTTGGAATTTCTTGAGGGAAAAAAAAAGAAATGAAAAAAATTGAGGTGTCTCCAAAAATTTTTTGGACATCCCCAAAA
>WBZZ01003300.1:27500-45000 GCA_019918135.1 Paulinella micropora
CCACTTCGCAAGTAAGTCATACATCTGCAGCTACGTATCACGCAACACGTTTCCTGTACTTTGAAAGTGACCATAGCGAGGAGGCCTGGCTTTATGGCGCGAAAATAGACGGCCACAGCAATGTGGCACAGATATCGGGCATTGCAGGTCACATGCTTCGGCGTTGTTCTCTCGTGACGAATCATTTCTGCGTGGCAGCCGACGTGTTACGAGGCAAGTTGAATTGCTGGAAGGGCTCCCAGTTCGCGGAGCAAGTGAGGCGCGCGGAACGATCCTTGCGCGACGCCGGGAAGGTATTCTTTGCAGCACAGGGCCCCACCGCACCGAATGACTGGCTGCGTAGGTCTTACAACGTGGGCAAGTGACAGTCGTGAAGCGGGACGGCTCACTCGCCCAGGCACAATGGTTCTACCAAGCCAACACGGGGGTACGGCTCCACCACAGTCCAGCCAAAACTTTTGCAAGCATTTATTGGATGGTTCGAGAAAGTTATGAAGGCACTGGCTTGGTGTAGGGGTCCGGCAATAATGCGCCACCGCCCATTCTGGGCGAGCAGGTGGCCACAGGCACGCGGCTAGCCGGCCAACAAGGCGCCACTGCGGTCGCTTCCATGCCCCAGGCAGCCGAGGCAGCGCCCAAAAGGAACCTGTGCCTGTTCGATCTCGACGAGACGCTACTTCCGCTGGACTCGGACCATGCCTGGTGCCAGTTCATGGTGACGCTGGGCTGGGTCGAGCCCGTGTCTTTCGCCGCTAAAAGCGATGAGTTTTTTGCGCAGTACAAGGCCAAGCGGCTGGACGTCCATGGTTACATCGCCTTCCAGACGGAGCCCTTTCGCGACAGGAGCGCCGAGGAGCTGGCGGTGGCCCATCAACGCTTCATGCAAGAAATCATTTTGCCGGTCATCACGCCCTCGGCCCGGGCTCTGGTCCAGAAGCACGTGGAACTGGGCGACGCCATCGCCGTGGTCACGGCCACAAACGAGTTCGTGACGCGGCCCATCGCGCTCGCCTTCGGGCTGGACCAGCTCATCGCCATCAATCTGGCCAAGGGACCAGACGGCAAGTATACCGGCGAGATCGATGGTGTACCCACCTATCAACAGGGCAAGGTGACACGCGTGAAGGAGTGGCTGGTTGAAAGGGGATGGGACTGGGACAGTTTCGAGCGGATCAGTGTGTACAGTGATTCCGCCAATGACCTGCCCTTAATGGAGATGGCAACTGATCCCGTCGCCACCAATCCTTCTCCTGAGCTGGCCATGATTGCCAAAGAAAGAGGCTGGCCGATTCTGGACCTGTACTCGTAAAATAGTATATTGACACTGTGCTTATTAATACTACTGTACTTTTGCAAATGAATATTAATAGCTGACTGTTCAACTGTCAAAAATCATGCGACCGGTGCGACACTGAGTCAGCTCGCGACCGGTGCGACACTGAGTCATCATACTGTTACCTTGAGTCTGCTCAATCTTTTTTTTTTCCGCTTAACGGGCTTTTCTCGGCTCATCGTGAAACCCGACTCCGAGCCTGAGCAGTCGGTCCGGGCTTTCCCTGCCGGCTGTAAAGAATGCCACGGTAACTATATAATATTCCTTAGGATCGTGGACTGCTCAGAGTTGCTCTCTGCCGATTTATTCGTCTCCCAGTCGTCCCCTGTCAACTGACTTACCAGCTCCAAACTCAGTGTACTTTAATATATTATATAATAGAACATTTTACAGTGTAACCGCTGAATCCCGCCAAACGATGTAATAGACTCCTAAGTCTCGTTGCAGGCTTGGATGCCAACTTACGATCGAGTGTGAATCCGACCGTAGATTGCCACGGTGAGTCACCCTCCAGTTGTCAAAGCTTTTGCTTCAAGTCAACAGTCATCAAACTGATAGTGTCGGGTTGGTTAACTCGAAAACCAAACTCGTTTCAGAAGGCTAGACGAAAATGACTGAGACAGATGTAAAAAGCAGCCTCAGTCAAATATTGTTTTCCGTTCACTCTTGTTACCCTTGTCCACAAATTTACCGCAACATGTGCGTTTCACTGGAAATCAGGGGAAAATGTAATAGAGTGGGGAAAATGCAATAGTTCAAGTGATCTTTTCTATTTGAAAAAGAACTTTGACTTGATGATCGTTTGAAATCATTTCTGAACGAAATCGAAACTTCACTAGTTAACCTACGGTGACTCGGAAGTCAAAACGTCGTGCAGAGGAGAATCTAATGAGCAGGTCAAAAAGAAGGTCAATTGTAAATCGTCGGTAAAGTTTTGGCAGTTCGTAAGGTGCGCGGCTCAGTCTGCCCTCCCTCCCCCCCCCCCCCCCCGAAACGGATCGTTTGAAGGTTCTCCAGAACCCAGCGGCGACGACCATGAGGCTGCGAGCGTGCCATAGCCATAGGAGGGGCCGATGGTCGGTGACGATGGTGAGTTCGTGATCGCTGGTATCGATGTAGTCACGATATTGGATACCGTAGATGACGCCGTAGGCTTCACGAATGTAGGTCGCCCATCGTGTCTGCGTGTCGGGAGTCGGTGAATTTCTGAGAGAAGTACTGAATGACCGGAGCGTCGTGCTCTGGGCCTTTGTGAGGGGCGCCGCCAATTCCGATCTGGCTAGCGTCCGTCCGGAGGTAGAGTCGTTGCAACGGCTCGTACTTGACCAGAATAGGAAGCGTAGTGAGGACAAGGCGGAGCTTCTTCATACATTTCCGCTCATCTGGGGTCAGGTAAGGGGCACCTGATGGCCGAGCGTGAGTGGACGGTGCCACTAAGCGGGAGTAGTCGGGGATATGAGCCTGGATGAAGTTGGTCATACTTAAGACTGAGCGGACTTCGGAAACGTTGGAAGGATCAGCCAGCTTAGGATGGCGTCGACCTTGGAGGTGTCCGCGGCGATACTTTCTTGCCACTACGGGGACACTACCCCACAAAATAAGTTGCGATTAGCAAAATTGTCGGGACGTGTGCGACAATTTTGCGATCGCAAAAATCTGTATCACTTTCACAATTTATTTTGCAAATCGCAAATTTATTTGCGAATCGCAAACTATGTTGCTTATAGCATAATTTCAATGCGATTCGCAGAATGTTTTGCGATTTGCAATCCTTTCTGAAATTCACATTTATGTTGCGAATCGCAAAATTTGTTGTGAATCACAAAATATTTTGCGATTCTCAACTTTTTTTTTTGTTTTGTTTTTCACAATATATTAAAGGCTTTAAGTTTTCCGGTTCCAGTGCTGTTTCAAATGGAAGACATTTTTTAATTTGTGAACTTAAAATTTTAAAGATCTATCAAGTTAACATCAAACCTGCAAGTCAAAGCTAAGTGCTTTCTGATAACGCTGACTCAACGCAAGTACCCTATCCCAACTTTCCTGCTTCAATCTTTTTCCTTTGTTCAGAGGTAATTGTCCGTCGTAAAAACTTCTGTCCCTACCTCGAAGTCTCCATCCTGCACTATCCCTGTGCATGGTTTACACTGTTCACGCACATTGGTAAATAACAAAAGGGGGTTTCCGTTCCTGCAATGGACAAAGTTATTAATATATTATTTAGTCATATCGGCCTCTACATGTTTTACATAGTTATTAATATTTCTGGTACTGGTGGCAGTCAGTTCCTTTATAGGACTGATCATTGCTTTACCTATTTACTCATATGCATTTCCTGTATTCAAGTTTAGGAGGGTAGATAGTTCAATTTGATTGAGCCCGTGTCTGGTTCAGTTTCCTTCTGTCTCAATAAAGACCAAGTGGCGTCTACAAAATGGGAACCCCTCCCCCGGCAACCTCTTAATGTTCCATCAGGTTATGGAGCCTTGGTGGTGCTTCGTCTGCGTCAGTCAAGCTGTGAACCGCATTCAATTGGGGGGGTAAAGTCTGGGCAGGGAATCGGGGGGTGTTCTTCGACCATCGTGATGGCGGCAAAAGTCCAGCTGCCAGGCTGGGTCCAACATTTTCGTCGAGGCACTGCTGTGATCAGACTCTGAGTTGCTCGGTAGAGCATTGGACAGACTTTTTGGTTGGTTGGGTCAAGGAACCAGTGACGTCAGCTGAAATCAAGTTCTGAAATTTTGAATTTATGTTGGAGACCTAGGGCTGCTACTACGGGCAATCGGGTGGCTAGTGAAGTCGAGGGGTCTCGAGCTCCATCTAGGGCGATCCCTAGAGGTGGAAGTTAGATTGCCGTCAGGGAAAACACCTGGGCGTTAGAGTGACGGTGGGAAAGAAACTTAGAGTGGTTCTCACCGTAGAGGCAGCATGTGGGTCAGAAGGACCGCTGCAAGTCAAGGTGTGGCAGCCCCTCGTCAAGGGCGACACCTGGGACAATGTAAAATGTTTAAGTACAATAAGGGAGTGCATGAAGGCACAAAAGGCTTGTTCGTTGGCCATGGTGGAAAAAAGAGAAAGACAAATTTAGCGGTGGTTACGGACATTTTTCAAAAGGTTTGCTGGGCAGCAGGTGGTGCTGTTTCCTGTTCTCGTTCCTGGCTTGCCCTGTGGTGTGTGCTCTGGCAGTTTGAGCAGTGCAGCAGTTTGGAAACATCGTGTGCGTAGTTTTCTGCGTTTTTGGTGCAGTGGCTTGGACGTTTAAAGGACTTTGTTGGACATTACTGAGCTTTGGGTAGGTGAAGGATGCAAATGTTGTTGTCAATGGACTGTGGTTAAGTTTTAGTCGGTGTTTTTCAGTATTGTTATTTGCAAAGGTGTTGGCAAGGGGTTATGTATGTATTTGGTGAGCAGCCTTCGTTTTTGGCGACGGTTGGACTTTAATTTTACTTGTTGGAGTCGGGCGTGACATGAGGACGTTTAGCCTTTGTATTGGGGAAGCAAAGGAAGGGGAAAGTAATGAGATTCATTTCTTTTCTTTAGCTTGTGTTGCGGCCTGGTTCTGGTTCGTTTTGGGCATAGACTGGAGGATTTTTGGACGTAGGGGGAGACCAACATGAGACATGGAAATTATTTTGTTTTTGTTCCTTTGGGACCGGACAGTTGTTGCTCTTCTCTCTATTCTCTCCTTTTCTCTCTGACTTGCGGGATAGGGCAAGGACCCTCGGACCTTTGTGTTAATCAGTTTATTTTCTTCTCTGTTATATACATCATGAATATGTATTTTCATATTGCGTGGTGGTCATTATTCGTGCGACTGGTGTGAATTACATAGTAAGGGGATAGTATTAGTTACAGTGTTGCTATATTGCCGAACTCCACTGGAGACGTAAGATAGCTCACTTGCTTATGCGATATTAATAATGATGTTGATGTCCTTATTGCTTAACAATGTGTTTAAGGTTTTGCTGTTTGAGTTGTGATCATATTTTATTGATTAACTTGTTTGGTTGTTGTTTGGCTTTATGACATTTACTATGTTGGCTCATATCGGCCGCTATTCCTAAATAGGGGGAGCTATGGACAAATTTATTAATATAGTATTTATTCATATCGGCCTCTACATGCTTTACATAGTTATTAATATTTCTGGTACTGGTGGCAGTCAGTTCCTTTATAGGACTGATCATTGCTTTACCTATTTACTCATATGTATTTCCTTTGTTCAAGTTTAGGCGGGTAGATAATTCAATTTGATTGAGCCTGTGTCTGGTTCAGTTTCCTTATGTCTCAATAAAGACCAAGTGGCGTTTACAAAACGGGAACCCCTCCCCCGGAAACCTTTTAATGTTACATCGTCCTGAGGCTATTAACAGATTGAAAAGCTCGGTGAAAAACAGGAGATGTTTTTGGTAAACTGCTATTCGATGATGTGTAGGCATCACCCCGGATAGCCGATAAAAAGTACTCTTTTCCTGGTGACAGGTGCACCAGCCTGTTTTTCAGTATTATTTGTCCGGATTGGACCTGATGCAATTGTATTCCTGGTCTGTTGCCGTTTTCTTTTTTCTGCTTCACTGAGCTAATACAACGAGACATCATTCTCATTCTTGAGGACTGTGTTTGGTTGTATTACCGACTTTTTATTGAGCTATCGTTGGGGGCATTACATTTGGATTCCACATCACTAGGGTGATTTCTTTCTGCATTGCCGCACGGGCATCCAGAACAAATTTTTACTGACCTGTCGCACTCGGGGACGTCAGACGAAAACAAATACTCCAACACAGAACCCTCATAGCTCTTTTACAAAACAAATAATTTCATTGGCTGTCGTTCTTGCTGTTCTCACACAGAGACCCAAGAAGAAGGAGGTGGACAGAAGAGTGAAGAAACACACACAAAACACAAACAAGCATAGGGACAGGAGCACAACACTCTACCCTTCTAGTTTGTGCATTTATCTGCATTATCTCAAACATACGTCAGAGTATTTTTTGCAAATCTCTGATCGTTCTCAAAAGTAGGTCTGAGAACCTATCCGACCGACTGTCGACTTCTCAAGGAGAGCTTCTCTAGCTTCTCTATTACTATCTGTGTGTAGGTCCTGGTGCCTCATACTAGATACAATATAGAAAAGAAGGAGGAGAAAGCAATTTGAGGAAGGAGGACAAGAAATCTGAGAAAATCTCAAGGACTACTTCTCTCAAACAAAAACAAACGTACAAACACTGATATATAGAGGAAAGAGGATCCCACTCTAACCTCTCTCTTAGTTTCTCTCTTCACTAGTCAATCGACTGAAGGAGGAACAGAACTCTAACGAACGAAAACATAACATAGGAGCTGACACTGTCCTCCTGTTGTTTACTAATACGACACTATGTCAACAGAGACTAGTGAGGTGAGTGAATATCTGGAACAAGAAGAAACAATGCAAGAAGAAGGAGGAGGAGGATTGAATGACGGAGGATACGAAGAAGAGGAAACAGGAGGAGGAGGAGGAGAGGAAGAAGACGAAGAAGGAGAAGGAGGAGGAGTGGAACAAACAGAGAGCACTGGGGTACACAATATACCACCTGCCTCTACAGGAGGAGGAGGACGACAAACGATAAACTTGATTGAAGAGGGAGAGGTCTCAGAGGAGGATCAACGGTGGGTGAACGACCACTACGACCTCCCTAAAACCACCTTTGATATTGTGATGGAGGCAAAGAAAGACACATATGTCTGGATCCCTCAGGATATGAGACGAGTGGGGAGTCGCACCAAAAGGGATGTCTATATCCCATTGTCAGATATTGCACAGCATCTCTGCAAACTGGTCTCCAATGTGGAGGAAAGGAAAAAGGTGCAACATATCAAGTTTGGAAATTCACATACCCACCTTGAAATACTTGATGCTATCTTTGCGGTGTACTCCCAAGCTCTAATTTGGGAACGTTCGTACGACCCACAGGGCGAGGGTTACCTCCAGTACACATACCCAAGAGCAAGGGCTAGACTCCTCGCGACGGGTCAGGACCCAGTTGATAACGAGAAAACGAAGACCAATTGCAGTTCGAGAAACACTTATGGGGTATTCGCATATTTTTCGACTGAATTGAAGGCTCTGGAGGCGGGAGTGAGAGAAATGGAGAGAAACCTTACGAAGGCAGGAGAAACCCATCCTGTGATTGACGAGGTGGACAAAAATGACAGAATCCTGACCAAGCTTAGACTGTTGGTGGCTGCGTTGATGCACAAGGAGGCGTGGAAGAGATGGATTCCTACCAAGGATCACTCTCTCCTTAAAAGAACCACAGCTGCACCACCTAACACCAACAAGGCAGGGGTTGATCAGTATGTGGAGAAATATAATTTGTCAGGTCTGTTGCTGAGTTGACGGCCTATATCAGTTATGTTCAAAAACTACTGATAAGTGAGAAGGAGAAGGCGAAAGAGGATTAGGAGTTTGCCAGGAAGTTGCAATTGGAGGAAGTGAAAGCAAGAGTGAGTAGTGCAAGGGCACCCCCTCCGGCATATCTTCCCCCACCAGCTCCTGCCCCACCAGCCCCTACACCCTCGGGCTCAACTACGGTGGTGGTCACAAACACGGAGAAGAAGGACAGACAAAACATCATAAATGCCTTCAAGGGGAAGAAAGGAGGAGTGGCTAGTCTCATGCTCTATGCCAAGACGAGTTCAGAAAAAGACTCTGACTCTTCGCTCCTAGGCAAGCTCAAAGAGATCAATGCCTGCATCAAGTCTTTTCCTTGTGATGAGACTCAAGAATACGAGGCTCTTGCTACGGTTCTTGATCAGTCTCTAACCCAAGAGGGATTGGACCTAACAATGTACAAGGCTTTGAGAAAACAAGAGGAGAATAAGAGAAAGAGTTCGACAGGCCTAGACGCTCAGTGTGAACTGGTGGTGGCCACACTCATTTCATATTTTCAATCTCATGGATACCAGCATCTCTGCACTGGTACTCTAATAGGATTTGAGATCTTTGAGACAGTGGCGATGAGTTTGAGGCGTTCTGGTAGCTTGGCGGCGACCCTTACGGAGGTAGTTTCCTCCTATGGGTTATTCTATGGCCGCAAGCCGATCATTCTCTATTTTTTTTCGGCATTGCACTCAGTGCACCCGAGCAAACTTACGCAACTCATACAACAATGCCCAACGTTTAGCGTAGTGAAGTCAAAGAACTTCCTCGAGACACAAGTGTTCGACGCTACAGTTGGAAGCGTTGCTCCGGCAACACTGTTTCAAGAAGTTATGAGTGCATGCTCGAACTTGGACACAGTCACGGAGGCACACATGGCACAGGCAGGCGGTGTACCTGCTGGCGCGCAAGCCACGTACACAAGCCGAGTTGCTGGATGGAAGAGACAGAGAGAGCCAGACCTCAAGATCGCATGCTGGAGGTGGTTCGCGGGCCTGCCGTGTAAGGCAGAGATGGAGCACAGAGACTGCTCTTTCAATCATGACAGGCAGAACCCAACAACAAGGGCTGACTTTCTCAAAAAGGCGGGCGGTACTGAACAAGGCCTTTACCGACTGCTTCAAAATGCCACTCATACAGAAGGCTGGTATGCCAATCAGTGTGATGACGGCGAGCTAAGAGAAGGCGATTATTGCCTATATGAAGAGGTTGGACAAGAAGCAGGAGGAGAGGGAGAGAAAAAAGAACAAACAAGCCCCTCAAAGGGGACGAGGAGGAGGAGGAGGAGGAGGAGGAGAAGGAGGAGGAGGACGAGGTGGAGGAGCATGGAGAGTAGCCTCAAAGTGGCAGGGAACCCCTCAGAGAGGAAGAGGAGGAGGTTGGGGATATAATCCTCATGGAGGAAGAGCTCTTCGAGTGTCCTCCTCCAAGCCTAAGTCTTCTTCCGAGACATCATCTAGGCCCGTCTTTTCATATGTGACCGTGTCCGGCTCATCATCTTTGCCGAGCTCCACCAGCATGTCAATAAGTCTCGCGTATTGCAAAGGAGCCTTACGGGTGTAGAAACCATCAAAGCATGTGAATGCTTGCGGTATCAATTTCAACTTGTCGAGGTCTCTGAGCTTCCGCTTGTATGCACTGCTCTGCTCACGAGTTCCCAAACGACAAGCCATCACTAGCTGTTGCTTGCGAGAGGGTACCGGTATAGGATGATCAATAAGCCGGTCCCTTATTTCCTGCGTCCATATCGCCTTCTCATTATATGGCAGGATAATAGTATACTGCTTATTATTTTCGAATAAAGTCCGTAAGCATTTCTTAACTTCAGTTAGTGACCGCGGCCACGTGGGCTCGTCACCCCAGAAAGTAATAAAACATTTAATAGTTTCTGGTGGAGTGTCAGGGATTCGCCCCGTTCTCCAGGTACAAACGCCTCCCTTTTTTCTTCTCCTACTTTCGCATGGAAACAGTATCCATTAGTAATATGGACATCTGCTCCTACTCCTTCCGCAAATCTCGTCAACGACGGGCTTCTTTGTGCGACACACATTATCTCCTCCTTCCGCTTCTCAATTAAGTCATCAATAGACTTTTTGTCCCAATGGCATGTCGGAACTGTGACAGTGCACACTTGGGATTCCCAATTGTCGGTCCAGGACAGCTCGTCCGGTCTTATGACATGGGGGTGAACATACAGCTCAAGTGCCTCATGCACGATGGCCATCTTTTTGTGATCCGTCGCTAGACTCAGCTCATAAGCCTCATAAGAGTCAGTAGCGTTCATGGGATCAATATCACTCTTTTCTCCTCTTTTTACTCCATATATCACTCGCCTTGCGGCGCAATCAATCACAGCCCCCATCGTAGCCAATTGGTCATACGACAGTAATATTGATCCGTGGTAACCGGGGACGACATAAAGGTCCATGCGGTATACTCGTGCGGATTTCAATTTAAAGGTCAGTGTGATGATGCCAGTGATATCCGTCCGACTACTTACTCCCTTCAGAGTGCCCGTCGAATTTTTCATATTTACGTCCACCCAGTCCCGGTATCGATTTAAAACTTCCGGCCGACAATATTAATATTCGCCATCGTATCATTACCAACTTTTAATACGGTTTTCAAAGTTTCACAATAAAGTTCTGTATAACACAAAGCATCGGGCCTGTGTATATTTGCTGCGAGAACAAGAACTTTGCGTTCCAAATTTTGGAGTCTTGTCTCCAAGTCTTTCATCTCCTCCTTCTTCTTCTCTTGTTTCCCCTCACTAACGTTTTTATTATTCAGCGGTATCGGTGCGTTTACTATGTCAGTGATATTGACTTGTGGCACTTGAGTGCACTTATTGTCTTTTTTCTCGCCGCCCGCCGCGATCGTTGACATTGAGTCTGTTCGTAATTGTTTTCTTGGCCGAGGCGATACGTCTGCCATTGGCCTCCTCGCCTCCATCGCCTTCCTATTTGCATCAGTTATCATTGGTAATCGTGACGTGTGAACGGGTATGAAGCTACCTTGGGGCTGTAGCCTCTGTATACCCACGTCTTTGCTCTCACAGAGAGGAAGTGTTGGCCCAGTCTGCACAACATCAGTAGAAAACACTGTAACTTTAGGGTTAAACTTTACAGTTTTCTCCTTCCTCTCTTCTTCTTCCATCAGTCATTCCACCACCTCGAATCGATTACCTTCAGTTTCGTCTGGGTAGGATGACGGATCGGTGTCCGAGGCAGTGTTATAGGCCTGACCTCGACCGAAGTTTGGGTTGGAGCTTGCCCATGAGCCTCCTAGTCCTCTAGGTGGGGGGGCTGGAGAGAGAACCCCTCAAGCAGACTAAGAAGATGTCTGATGAAGATTTCCAAGAGGCGGCGCGGAAAATCTTAGAAGAAGGAGTAGGCACGGAGAGAGAGAAGGAGCTTTTAAAAGCCAAATTGGAGGCGAACAAAGAAATTTTTTACCCTCCACATGCAGTTGGTGTCAAGCCTGAGGACTTCACAGCGGTTGTTTACAAAATACCGGGTGCGGAGCCGTCACCGGCACCACGAAGGGCGAACTTGAGTATACATGAGGCGAAGATAGCGGAGGAGCTAGCAAGACAGCTGCTCAATGAGGACTTTATTGAGAGATCAACATCACCAATAGTCTCACAGCCGAAGCCAGGAGGAGAATGGCGCCTGACAGTTAACTATGCTCGTGTTAACAAGGTGCTGGAGGAAGAGAGAAATCCTCTCCCGACATTAGAAGAAGGAAGGAGAGTACTGCGGAATGCGAAATTATTTCAGTCATTGACCTTAAGAACGGCTTCTGGCAGATACCATTGGAAGAAAGGTCCAGATGGCTGACGGCGTTTGTGGTGGGTATGGAGATATACCAATGGAAAGTGCTTCCGATGGGCCTCAAGCAAGCCCCAGGACTCTTTAAGAAGGCGATGCAGAAGATGCTAAGCAGTCAGTAAGATGATCTGACAGACGAAGGATTTATGAGAAGGAGGGGACAGAAAGCGGGAGAATATGCATTTTGCTATATCGATGACATTATCGTATACTCTAACACAATGGAGGAGCATATCGATCATCTGTCCGATATATTCAGGCGCATCGGAGCTTTTGGCCTGAAGTGCAGTCTGAAGAAGTGTCAACTTGCCAAGACGAGTGTGACGTATTTAGGGTACGAGATCTCCCATAACCGAGTCTCGATATCCAAAGAGAAGAGGGAGGAGATTATGAATCGACTGATACCAAAGAACCGCACTGAGTTGCACTCATTCCTTGCGATGGCGCAATACTATAGCCAGTTCATACCCGATTGGGGTGCAACACGGGCTAAGTTGGAGAAAATGATAGATTTTGGAGACTTTGAGAAGTGGGACGAAGAGGCTTTGCAAGCGTTTCATGCGCTCAAAGATCTTATTTACAAAGACCCGAAGGATGGAGGACTGGTGTTAACGATGCCCGACTTCACGAAACAATTCGTAGTCGATACAGATGCATCTAAGTTTGCGATTGGGGCTGTATTACAGCAGGAAGATGAGGAGAAGAAATTACGCCCAATCATGTTTATTAGTAGAAAGTTGTGTGCGGCGGAGAGAAACTATTGCACAAGGCAAAGAGAGGCGTTGGCGGTGGTATGGGCCCTCAAGAGGCTCAGAGAGTATTTGTGTGGAGGACCTCAATTTATTGTTAGAACTGATCATCGTAACCTGTTATGGTTGATGAATCATGAACAGACGGGACGGCTAGCGCGGTGGCAAGCGTTCTCGCCTTGTTTCGATTTTACAATGGTCCATCTATCGGGGAAGCGAAATGTGGTCGCTGATAGCCTCTCTAGGCTAGAGTTTAACTCAGAAGTATCATCGTTGGTGTCCACGGTGGAGATGGAAGACTTGTCCACTGACAAGGTGTATGAGGTCAGCCACATTGAGACGATGGGGATGGCGAGTGGAGTCCGATATGACCGCACATGTCTACGGTACAGTCCACAAGGCCCGGATCACGGGATATGTTGTGAGATACATACCCAGGAGGACGCTGAGTGGTCTATGAGGTATATGAGAATGATAAGGCGAACATGAAGGAAGAAGAGGAGACGCAGGAAGTTTATGCGGAGCCTCCTCAAGAGCGGAGAAGTGACCTAGACGATGACCCGGAAAGAATCGGGGTACGGCTAGAAGATGGTACTATCCATATAGCCTCGCCTACCGCATGGAGGCAACAACAGGCTCAAGATCCGGAGTTTAAGGAACTCAAACAGTTATATCAGAACCCGGATGAGCTAAAGATGACGAAAGCGATCAAAGATCAAATGAAGGAGATGGGATGGAGAGATGGTCTACTGTGGTACAAGGGCCTTCACGGTCGCTATGCGTCACAGCCGGACAAATGGACCCTTTGGGTACCGGAGAGTCTGAGACGATTTATATTTGTCGCAGCCCACTATTGCCCACTTTTGGCGCATCCGGGTCGACAACGAACTCACATGTTCGTAGCGAGGCGATTCTGGTGGAAGAAGATGAAGGAGGAGATAGATCAGGCGGTGGATGCATGCATCCCGTGCAAGATAAACAAAACACCACTGAAGGCAAATTTTGGCCTGATCGGCGAATTTCCTCTTCATGCGGGGATGTTTGAGTTTATACACATTGATCATGTGGGACCTTTCCCAGAATCGAAGGAAGGTTACAAATACCTCCTTGCGGCTATTGACAGAGCCACCAATTATGTGTGGATCATCCCTGTCAAAGACGTTACCGGCAAGACGACGGCCGAGGCGCTGATCGATAGGATCATCTCACAGATCGGAGTACCAAGAAAGATATGTTCTGATCGAGGCTCGGACTTTAATGACGAGGTCATCGACAAACTATCTAAGTATTACGGGATGAAATGGCAGTATGTTACTGCCTATAACCCGCGAGCAAATGGGAAAATCGAGCGGGTACACAGACCCCTCAAAGCCTCGCTAAAGATGTATTGCACGAAGAAGGAGAATCAAAGAGCATGGGTCGAGGCAGCACCATCATTTGCGTTTGCAATGAACTGTCTACCCTCTACGGCGTTAGGAGGCTCGAAGAGCTCAATCTCGCCATATCAGCTAGTATATTGGCGTGAGCCTGATATCCCGACTTCGCTCCTTCACCCAAAAGACACTTGGGCGGATGCGGATGAGTTGTTTGGGATGAGACTTAGAGTGAAGATGGAGGCGGAACAAATAGTCAGGGCGCATAGAGAGGCGGAGCGCCGAAAGACTGATGCTGAAGGGGTGCGACAAGCGCACTTGGATCAGATCAAATTCCAGGTCGGGGATATTGTACTATTGTACCATCCTCAGGTCCCGAAGGGAGTCAGCTCTAAGCTGTTCACTCATTGGAAGGACCTTATCAAATCATGGAACAGACGGGACCTCTGAACTACAAGATCAGGGGTAGAGGGAAGGTGCAAATTGTGAATGTAAGAAGGCTGATTAAGTATGATCCCTTCTTACTGGAAGATGAATCCGTTGAGGAGGCGTTAAAAAGGATGAAAGATGATTTCAAAGAGGTGCCACCCATCCACAAGGAGGCTGGCATAGATCAAGAAGATGCTTATCGGGCACCGATAGCTGAGAAGGAGGAGAGTGAAGTTGACAGTAAGGAGAAGACTGATCGCATAAGCGCGGTGGGGACTCAGTCTAAGTCTCCACGTGAGCACAGCGGAAAGAAGGAGAAGATCACAGAGGCGCAGCTAAGGAGAGCGCGAAATGATCTTATCAACGACCAACCGAGGGAGGCGATGAGGTCGATGAGATCAAAGGATGTCCACCAGGAGGATGAGGAGATTGACACTGACCCAAATGCGGGCAACGTCGAGATCGTCCATGAGCGATGGAAGGAAGGTAACGCAATAGCAACCATCGCATGGGTGAAAGATGCTTTCTATCTGATGAGACCAGCGGAACAACATGTTGCTGATGACACTCTCTCAGACTTATACTTAATGCGGGTCGTGGCAGTTTCACCAAAAACGCGTGTCACACGGACACTCAAAATATCATCAGCCGCAAAAATAATGCAACCGATACTCCAGTTCTGGAGAAGTATGGACCCGGTCGAGGATCCAAAGGCAAGACATTATCTGCCAGTATATAAAGACGCAAAAAGTCTCGAGACATGGGATGATACAATTACTCCCAGAGACAAGGATTACACTGCGTGGACCATTCAGAAACTGCCAAGAGGAGTGCTTGACGTCCCTTTTGACTTATCGTTGGGCGGAATCCCTAACAAGATCTGGGACATTCTCGAACAGTCAAAGTTCGATTTAACTTTTGTTGGTGGCCCACCACCAGGCAAAGACATCCGCGCCAGAAGACGAAGGCAGTAACAAAGAAACTATTTTTCTTTATGCGTCTCAAATAAACTGATTGATTGCCCACGGCGTATCATGATTTGATCATGCATCATCAGTTATTAATATGAATATTAAAATGACTCAGTGATATAACTTGGCATTCGATCGCAACATACGAGTGCGAAAGGTCGATCGACAATTATACTACACCGTAGACGGGGATCGCTAGTGTATTGAGCGATGTTGTTCCCGGGTATGACCCTCTTGCAAGTCCTGGGATGATGTTCTCGAAAAATGAAATATTCTCTGAACTTCCATTAAATTATTTTTTACGATACATTATATACTGTCGTACCTGTGCACGGTCAATCTCTACTTGTGTCGGTATATTGCAGGGTTGGTTACATACACCCCGACTTCGGATATAGTTATTAGGACTGGCCCCCTAGTACTATATTATAGGATATCCGCTTTAGACAAGGGTATGTCATTAAAAAGACCATGTATTGACCGTCGGATCTTCGTGTGGAGAATAATAATAATAATAATAATAATAATAATAATAATAATAATAATAATAATAATAATAATAATAATAATAATAATAATAATAATAATAATAATAATAATAATAATAATAATAATAATAATAATAATAATAATAATAATAATAATAATAATAATAATAATAATAATAATAATAATAATAATAGTGCTTCTCTGTCAATGGCTGATGCATTTCTGAACATGCGCCTCCATCGTCTCACCCGTGAGGGGAGTACGAAGAATTGACGATAGGCTCTAATGACACCCCCGCAAGGGCAGTTCCAACACTTCCAGACGGGCCGGTATGTTCAATGAAAATACTGGTCCAGACGGACCGGTATGTTCAATGAAAATACTGGTGGCACCGACTGGAATCAAACTGGCGACAGGGCCCAAATGGTAGAACTTGACCACTGGGCTATCACGATGTCAAAATAATAATAATAATAATAATAATAATAATAATAATAATAGTGCTTCTCTGTCAATGGCTGATGCATTTCTGCACATGCGCCTCCATCGTCTCACCCGTGAGGGGAGTACGAAGAATTGACGATAAGCTCTAATGACACCCCCGCAAGGGCAGTTCCAACACTTCCAGACGGGCCGGTATGTTCAATGAAAATACTGGTCCAGAAATAGACCGGTATGTTCAATGAAAATACTGGTGGCACCGACGGGAATCGAACTGGCGACAGGGCCCAGATGGTAGAACTTGACCACTGGGCTATCACGGTGTCCAATAATAATAATAATAATAATAATAATAATAATAATAATAATAATAATAATAATAATAATAATATATCTGAGGCGTACTGATGCAGCTAATGGCATATCCTCAACGGACATAAGCCTCCAATACCCTTGTTCGAGGTCCTCCACTCCCCCGTGTCAGTCTCTCGCCTGATGATCGGGGCCACCGATGAAGCTCCTGAGGGCAAGACTGCAATAATAATAATAATAATAATAATAATAATAATAATAATAATAATAATAATAATAATAATAATAATAATAATAATAATAATAATAATAATAATAATAATAATAATAATAATAATAATAGTGCTTCTCTGTCAATGGCTGATGCATTTCTGCACATGCGCCTCCATCGTCTCACCCGTGAGGGGAGTACGAAGAATTGACGATAAGCTCTAATGACACCCCCGCAAGGGCAGTTCCAACACTTCCAGACGGGCCGGTATGTTCAATGAAAATACTGGTCCAGATGGATCGGTATGTTCAATGAAAATACTGGTGGCACCGACGGGAATCGAACTGGCGACAGGGCCCAGATGGTAGAACTTGACCACTGGGCTATCACGGTGTCCATAATAATAATAATAATAATAATGATAATGATAAGAAGAAGAAGAAGATCAGGGGGGGGGGGGGGGGAATACGGCACCACGTGCTTGTATTTTTTAATGGTAATACATTTGTTCTTGACATACTGCCAAGAAAAAAAAACCAAAAAAAAACCAAAAAAAAAAAAAAAAAAAAAAAGAAGAAGAAGAAGTTGAAGGGAGGAATTCAAAATTTACAAGAACGGCTAGAGAATCCGCTTTGACGTGCCGTAAGAGGATATATCTATCGTATTTTAGCGTCTATCCGTGGGTCGATGCGCTGCGTGGCATGACTCCATAGCGCATATTGTTTGCAGAAAGAAATCAGAAGGTGTATGACGAAAATGCCTATTTCCGTCATAAAATCGGGAGGGGGTACTGTAGGCATCACCCCCGGATAGCCGATAAAAAGTACTCTTTTCCTGGTGACAGGTGCACCAGCCTGTTTTTCAGTATTATTTGTCCGGATTGGACCTGATGCAATTTTATTCCTGGTCTGTTGCCGTTTTCCTTTTTCGGCTTCACT